>JAATLQ010023765.1:0-27282 GCA_013421005.1 Heliconius erato x Heliconius himera
AATAACGTGTTAATATCCATTTCAATTTTATTTTTTTGTTTTATTATTGGAGATATAATTGGCGATTTTGGTCTATCTAATTCGTGGATGTCCACTTTTAATTCACTTTCACTTCTAACAGACTTTGGCATAGTAATAATTAAATAAAAAGTATAAAAAGAATAGCAATAAATGATTTGTAACAATGGAATTGAATATTATAAATTCATACAGTTCGACTTACAATAATACAGCGATAAAGTACAGGTGCATGATGATTGGAATTCCGTGGGTGGATGCGACGCGACGATACGGAGAACGGTGTTGTTGCACTTACGATGAAACTAAGGCCTTAGGACTTAGACGGGAACGGCGAAGATCGCTTGTCGATTGAGAGCTTGTTTTGGCTCTCTGATTAGAATTACAGGAATTGTTCCATCACTTTTGCTTTTCATTTCTACACTTTTCACTAGAACACTTTCACTAATTCACTGATTCACTAGGAGATACGGAGACCCGAGGATACTTAAGAATTTGTATCCCTTCACAGCTGCCACCAAATGTTATATGGGTCCGTTCCGAGTTCTTTTTAAAAAAAGATTTTATTATTTTTCACTACATTTATTTGGTAGAAATTAAAACACAATAATTAAAACACAATTTAAAATAAGACTCAGTACAAAATAGGATCGAGTCACAATGATACAGCGGAGATACAGCGGAGATAGGAGAATGTGTGGCTGTAATGAGAGTTCCGGGTAGACTAGCCGCGCGTCTCCCAAAGAGTACTTTTATATTAATGATATAATGTATACATAGCGTTAAACTAATGCAATGCTGCATGTTAGGGTTCAAACCCTGTATATAACAGAACGAACCAACCAAAATATCTTTGTATTTACTTGATATTTCTTTTAAAATCGTTCTTTATCTCTGTGTTGACTGATCTATTATTCTTTTTAAGTGTCCCTCTATCCATTTCAGTCAAAGTTACTAAATGTACAGACAAAATATTTTTACTGTCTTATTATATATAGAGACTTATTATACAGAGTGTCTCAAAAGAAATTATATATTTGATCAGCTTGCTGCGTGAACGCAACGCATTACAGGGGCGCGGGGGGTATGTCATTCAATAGCCTGGCTCTTGGGAATTTAGTCGCTATGGAGCGTTTCTCGGGAGCGGACCGCGCGTTGTGCGTGCGTGAATTTTACAAAAACGGTAATTCTGCGACTATAGCGCGACGAAATTTTTGTAACATTCGTGATTTTCGTCACTTAAATGATGCGCCAAGCATACCTCTCATTCGGAATTGGGTAAAGAAGTTTGAAGAGACTGGCTCAACTTTAGATAAACCAAAATCTGGACGGCCAAGGTTATCGAGGACAGAAGAAAACGTAGAACGTGTCAATCAGTCTGTTTGTGTTGATCCTGACCTCTCAATTCGGAAGCGTGCACGTGCTTTGAACGTGCATTGATCATCGCTTCAACGCATTTTGCGCAAAGATCTAAAGCTGCACCCCTATAAAATTCAATTGGTGCAGGAGTTGAAGTCCCAGGATCCTATTCAAAGACTAGAATTCGTAAACGAGATAACTGAGAGATTACAAACGTTCACCAACATCATATTCTCTGATGAAGCTCATTTTCATCTGAATGGGCACGTTAACAGGCAAAACTGTCGCTATTGGAGTACAACTAATCCGAAACGCAAGCATCAGAGACCTCTTCATTCGCCTAAAGTTACCGTATGGGCTGCAATGTCATCGCGAGGAATAATCGGCCCATACTTTTTTGAAGACGCGGGGGGGCGTGCACTTACAGTTAACTCAGAACGTTATGTGAAGTTGTTAGATGATTTTTTGTTGCCTACACTGCAGAATTCTCTTGGTTATAGTCAAAGGACATGGTTCCAGCAGGATGGAGCGACGTCACACACGTCTAATGTGTCTCTATCACGAGTTCGTGAGATTTTTCCAGGAAAATTAATCTCCAGAAAAGGGGACATAAATTGGCCTCCACGCAGTCCTGATTTGACTCCGATGGACTTTTTCCTGTGGGGTTCCTTAAATCTAAAGTGTACGTCAACAAACCAACTTCTCTGGCGCAATTAAAACAAAATATTCGCCACGAAATGGAAGCCATCACTGAGCGTACTTGCCAAGCCGTCATAAGAAATTTTAGCGTTAGGTTGAATGAGTGCCGTAAACGCGAGGGTAAACATTTGGATGACATTATTTTTAAAAAATAAATTCCCAAAGTCTGTATTTTAGAAATAAATAATCATTTTACTAATAAACTACTTAGTTTTTGTTTTATGATATTTATAAATATAAAATTTCTTTTGAGACACCTTGTATATAGAGATAAGTGAAGAGAAAAAAGGTACGTGTTTAAAGTTCATCGAGACTTTTGACAGTTACCGACGTCTACCGACGCGTTACATTTGATGTTGTTTTATAGTCCAGATATTCATAAATAACATTTATAAAAATCAGCTGCGGATTTGTGCGGTTTTAGAAGTTATCACGAAAACTACGATACAATTCAGGGAACAAGAAAACTCTATCTATTGAAATTTCTAATGTTGTACTATTTAATTGATTAGATTGCGGTAAATTTTAATTAAATTATTTTTATTTATTAATAAAAGAGCTTTTATGAAGATAAACGCTCTTTTATTAATAAATAAAAAATCATTTTGCACACATTTTGCGGTATTACTCATCAATGAAATGCACACTACCTTCATTTATAAAATTATATAAAAAGAGTGAATTAATTTAATAAAACTATTACAAATTAGCAATAAAATTACTAACAGACGTTTGATTGTTAAGCGTCTTCACTAAATTTCAAAATGGCTAATACTTTCAAGTGTTCCAAGCGTGAATTATTACTCCCATACATTGAAGGAGGAAAAACTTGATCAATCGATATTAGCTATCAATATTTCTAAAAGAAAAGTATCATGTTTCTTTAGACAACATGTGTTTTATTATCAGCAACATTCAAAGGAATCTCATTCGTTCCTTTAATAAACAATGGACAGAAGCGTCCCGGCAAAAGGATTCGTTTCTTTAAAAAAACTACGAAAATTGGTTAGATTCTGAATATTTGTTAACCTTACCAATCATTGAAGAAGTAGCACCTTAGAACTCACCATCGACGTCTTCTGGAAAACGTGGAAGACCCTGTGTCTATATGGGGACTCATCAGAATCAACGAAGAGGCGAAAATACCGCGCTATTTAGTGAATATGGCTTTGGACATATCTGCAATGCCTACGTTTAGGGCTTACGCTCCATAAGAGAATTAGAAACAAAACTCATAGAAAAACTAAGGCTTGCTGACCGAGATACAATATGTCTATATTTGAATCTCATAGAAAACGCAAGCCAGAACAAAATGCTATCGGATCAAGAGGAATTGAGTGTTTTCATTGATTTGGATTTAACAAAAGCGCAATACACGTATTTAAGGAATCTAACAAACGAATTAGATCCCAAGAATGCACAAGGTGCACAAGAATCCCGTAATAAGGAGTATCAAAAAATTCACCTACATCATGCCAGAAAGTGCTCTCATCATCGACAGCCGTCAATCATCCACTGTTGGATATAGGCCTTTCCCAGTTCTCGCCACCACACTCGATCCGAAGAGCTGAAGAGCTCTTCGGATCCATCCGCTTCCTGCCTCTCTCTCTCTCTCCAAAGTGCTCTCAATCAGCTACAAATGAGGATGTATTTCATACTCTTCTCTATACATCAGATCCATACATTTCCAGTCATAGAAAAACATACGAGTATAGCAAAAATGTGAAGGCACTTGATGAAGATACTCTAGGTCTTTTAAAAGTGAGTGAACTTATTATGGATCCCGAAGTTCACCAAGTATAATTAAATATAATATACTCATTATGTAATAATATACATTCATTTCTAATATTATTCTACTTGTAAATCAGTTTTTGTATATTTTATATTTTATTAACTAGGTATGTGTGATCATAACTATTAATTTCTTACTCAAATAAATAAGAGCTTTAGAAACATTGTTTATTAATAAACTAATTTAATAATACATTTTTATTACTACTATAAGAAGTGTGGACTAAGGAAATTAAATAATCTTTTTTTCCTTATTTTTTAAATATATATATACTCCAACAAAAGTATAATATCTAAACTTTACCTAAAGCGCTATTTTATACTTTACGCTTGTGCAAAAATTCAATTGTTTATCTTAACAAATAAAAAAGTTATCGATTTTTGATCTGATACAGACCTCGATTGCCCATAGTGCCGCGCTTCGCCTCGTTACCAGAGCGAGGAAATAACAATATTATTTTTTTCATTTCCTCGAGTGGGAATCGAAAACACAACCTGTTGCGCTTACTGTCGCACGCTTTTTCCCCTTCGCCTATACCAACTATATAACTCAAACCTATACTTATAAAATAATTTAATATTGATAAGCAAGGGTTACAACAAAAATTTAAAAAATCACAGATTTCAGCATTTCAAATTTAATAAAAGTCAAATAAAAATTTAAATAACCCAAAACATAAGCTTTAAAACAAATGTGTAATAACAGATATACTTATTTTTAAAACAACAACCGCTATTATGTCATTTTGAACTGCCGCTACTGTGTAAAAACAGGGCGCTGAGTTCCGCCACTTAACACGCAATGCCTCCAGAATTGAAATTTGAAGAAACTGCTGTGTCACATCTGGTTGTGGATTCGTTCCTCGCTCGTGGAAAAGAAATATTTATTTAAATTTGTATTTCCATTTCTTCGCTCTGGTGTCGAGGCAAAGCGCGGCGTTGAGTTTCGCCACTCAGGCGCGTTGCCTCCAGAATCCGGCGAAAAGTGGGGAACGGAGTGTCTTAACAGTATCTTCCCTCTACCTACTCTGTTGTGTGCGGAATACAGCGTGAATCTGATTTTATTTTATTTTTTTTTACGCTTACTTCGTAGTGGAAGATCGAGTTATTTTATTACAGCTACAATTCTTTCCGAGTCTAGAAAAGAAAATTGAATGCAAGTAATAAAAAATCATGTTTCTTAAACGTCTGTGACCTTTTTTTTTTTCTTTTTTTAGCTCCACACATTCATCCCGCACATAGCATGGTATAGGTAAGCTTGCGACTGTAAAGATAACAAGTTATAAATTCGGTTCCCACCCGAGGAAATGAAATATTTAATATTTTTATTAACTCGCTCTGGTAACAAGTCAAAGCGCGGCGTCGAGTTCTGCCACTCAACACGCAAAGCCTGAAAAATGTGTAGAACATAAATGTTCGGAGTGTCTCAGCACTAGATTCCTTCTGCCTACCAAATTATGTGCGAGATGCAGCGTGACGCTAAAAGAAAAAAATAGGATAAAACGATATTAACTATTAAGTTTATTTATTTATTTAAAAAGAATTTAGGCAGAATGATCCTAGTGTTAAGTTAAGACACTCCGTATCCTATTTGCCGTTCACTTTTCAAGTACACTTTTCACTTTTCTTTCAAGACATTGCGTGTGGCAACACGCAATGTCTTATCACCTCTTACTCTATATATCTTCTATTTATTCATTAAACAGATAAGATAAAAAAAACAAAATAGAATATATTATAAAGATATATTATAAATCAATCGGCCCTGAAGCAGCGGTCCGTGCAGCGCTTGAGGCAGTCGGGGTCGTTGCGGCAGTGCGCGCGGCAGCTCGCCTGGCATCGCGTCACGGTGCGTACGTTGGTGCGAGTGAGACGCTCGTCGAACATAAGGCTGTTACATCATTTTATTTAAATATAATTTATTGTATTTTTAACATTTTAAAGGTGTTGAGGCCAGTCGTGGCGCAGGAGCACAAGTGTGTGATTGTAAACTCGACTGAGTTCAATCTCCACTCGAGGAAATTAAATATTTATTAAAATTTATACTTTCATTTCATTGTGTCATTGGGTTTCCTCTGCCTACCCTGCGATGTGCGGAATAATTAAATTACATGTAAAATACATGAAGAAACCTGCTTCCGTTTTAATTTTTATATGTACCCATACAAACATTTCACTTCTTATATTTAATATACAACAGTTATGGTTTATTTTTTATTTCACACGGTATCCCAAGTGCGGTAGACTCGTGTTGCGATGTTATTGTGTATTGATTCAAGTCGCGGATTGTGTTACCAGCGCAACAGGGAAATGGAAATTAAAAATTAAATAATATTTCAATGTGTGGAATTGATTCCACGTCCATCGCGTTAACAATACTCCTCACCTCTCTAACTCACCTATCAATAAAAGGCACAGAAGTACACGTAGCAGCATCACAATGAAGAACGGGAGGAGCTACAGCTGCCATCAGGGAACCATCTTCTCCTACCACATATGGTATATGATCTATGTATACGTTGTCGAAGAGACACATTCTCTTCATATACTCCTCTGTATGAGTGAATAATGTGGGAGGAATTCCTAGGGAGTAGAATAGAATCTTTTTTTACTTTATTGTATACGAAAAGGAAAAGTAGAAGTAGCATGAAAAAAAATATGGTATCTTTGATAGTCATGGCACAAAGGCACAAGCGTGCGACTGTAAATATGTAATAAAATATTTTTTATTTTCAATTCTTCGCTGTGGTAACAAGACGAAGCTCGGTGTTGAGTTCCGACACTCAAAACGCTATGTCTCCGAAAGAGAGTGCGCGGGGAACGGAGTGTTTTAACATGGACAGGGATAAATCCATCGGCGGGCGAGTCGGAGTCGCACTTGACCGGTTTTTTATTTTATATTATAGTTATAGTTTTATAATATTTATAGATATAAACTTATTTACAGAGCCGAGTCAGCTGTCAGGGAGCAAGAATTATCATCATGGGTTTTTCTAAACAATTTTATGTAAATACAGTTTATTTTACAAATTGCGTTTAAAAATTAAGTGATGTAGCTGCACATCATCTAGCTATAAACGTGACGGTTGTGAGTTTTTTATTTTTTTTCTACACGTCCTTGTATTTTTTACCAAAGGTTGTTTGTAAGATGTTATTTAGAGTATTAAAGAACGCCACTGAACGCATTTGCATACATTTTATATAGTTTCGTCATAAAAAAATCATGAGGCCGTCATGGTACACGGGCACAGAGGTGTGATTGTAACGCGACAGTTGTGGGTTCGATCTCCACTCGAGGAAATGAATTACTATTTATCAATATTTTCATTTCTTTGTTCTGACACCAAGGCAAAAGCCCGGCGTTGACTTCCATCACACAACACGCAATGCCTCAAAAAAATGGCGGAAAGTGGAGCATGGGGTGTCTTAACACTCTAGGTTCTCTCTGAATACCTTGCTGTGTGCGGGAAACAGCGTGAAACTGATTTTTCTTCTTAAAAAAGGCAGCTTGGCGCTGTATCTAGCATAGCATGGTAAGTAGTGGGAAGCAATAAACTTGTAAGATTTTTAAACATTTTTAAACTGTTATTCCACACTTAGGTTCTAAATAAGTATTAAACTTGTATGATATTGTTTAGGTTTTATTTAGCTTCACTTCGACGTGGATCAAATGACAGCCGCTACAAAATGGCGGACTTCAAATTTTAAACTTATAACCCTGTCAGTATTGGTAAAAAAGAAAGGACCAGTAGAATACAAAACACTTAAAACATTATAGCTTATATATTTTTTTCAGCTTAACGCTGTATCCCGCACACAACAGGGTAGGCAGAGGGTTCCTTCTGCCTACCCTGTTGTGTGCGTGCTAGTGTTAAGACACTCCGTTCCCCACTTTCTGTCGGATTCTGGAGGCATTACGTGTTGAGCGGCAGACTCAATGCCGCGCTTTGCCTCGACACCAGAGCGAAGAAATGAAAATATGAATTTAAGTAAATATTTCATCTCCTCGATTGGGAATCGAACCCACAACCAGTCTGTTTTACAGTCACACTTTGTGCCACTGCGCCACGACTGGCCTAAAGTTATTATTATTAATTATTAAAGCTTATAATTCTTTACAAGAAAACCGTTTTAATAAAAAAAATACTTAAATTATCTCTGCATATCACATTTATAAAATTATATTTTTTTTCACCTTACCAACAGAATAATATCTAGTATTGCAGGTATGTTCTTGAATCAATTCCGATCTGTTGCTGAACCATCCGACCAACCACTTTAGATCCTCAAACTTGGTGATTTCGTCGTTTATCACTTTGCGAGTCAAACGCAGGTATTCAACATCAGCCTCTATGACCGATTCGTCTTTGTCTTCACCGTAGCTAAGGAGAGAATTAAAATTTGGACATATTTGAATTTAACTCAGACGTATTGTTACAATCAGACCTCTTTCGTTAGCATAAGACTTTTTTTATCTATACGCCACATATAGCAGGGTAGGTAAAGGAAACATAATGTTAAGACACTCCGTTCCCCACGTAACGATGAATTTTCGAGATATATTGTGGTAAGTGGCGGAACACTACGCCGATCTTTGCATTGTTATTATTGTTGTTATTGGAGAGAAAATCAAAATAATAAATGATTCATTTATCGCAAGTTCGCGTTTACAGCCAGACCCTGTACCACATCGCGACGGCCAAGACTATCTTGACTGTGGGTTTTTTGTATAGCGTTGACGTTATCACGGTTGGACATTCAAGAGTGAATAATTAAATACAATTGTTAATTATAAGTAGCCCATTTATTAAACTATCTTCCGAGTGTTATAATATATTGAATAAATTTAATTACCATGGGCTCGGACAATGGAGGTAAACGTTAGTGCGTATCTAAAAGGAACCCTTAACCTACACTCGCAAACCCCCGGGATTGCTCCAAACTCCTCACTCTTCAACATGATGGGCGCCCGCATGGTGAATTCATGGAATGCCATGCCAATTTTTTTTAGTCTTGGACATATTTTATCTATTAGAATAAAAATAATATTTTTGGCTTCGATTTGGTTGGTAGAAACAAAGGTTTGTCTAATCTTTATTTGACATAATGGACACGCAGTATCCCATGCAGACAGCAGAGTAGGCAAAGGAAACTTAATGTTGAGACACACCCCGCTCCCGTTCCTTTGTTATATTCAAACGAATCAAAATTTGAACTAATGACACCACGTTCTACTCGAATTCGATATACTGCATGTTGACCGGCAGAAATTAACGCCGCGCGTTGTCTTTCTGCATAGGTGAAATGAAAATATTTCAAATTGTTAATTAGTTATTTTTTTCATACTTGCGATACTGCATCTTGAGTATTGCCTCCGACATATGGATCCGGAAGATAACGCCGGGTCGTAGATGCGCTTGGTACAGATCTTTTGGCATTTCGACAAACTTTTCCTCAAAATCCTAAAAAATAGAAAAAATATAAAAAGACCTCGTGCCTCGTGACGGTAAAACCGACTGGTTATGGGTTCGATCCCCACTCGAGGAGATGAAATATTTACTTAAATTTATATTTCAAGTCAATCAACTGTAAACACGACGGACCCACAGGGTTCAATTCCTATTTAGGGAAATAAAATATTGAATAATTTCCTCGAGCTGGTAACTAGACAAAGCGCGGCGTCGAGTACCAACACTCAACACGCAATGAATCTAGCGGGAACCGGAAATGTTGTAATAAGGAACAGAGTATCTTAACACTAAATTTCCAGGATTCCTTTGCCTACCCTGGTATATTCGAGATATAGCGTGAGGTTAAAAAAAATATTCTAAGAGCCGTTACCTTCATAGGAGGATTGTAAGATTCCTGAACTTTACTCTTCCTACTTTTCTTCTTTTGTCCTTTCCCTTGTTGTGTGTCTGAGAAATCGGCGCGTCTCGCTATCGGCAGTACCGTTGATGATATGTTTTTTAACTAAAAAGAATGAAATTAAAAGAAATAAAAATAGAATAGAAAACTCCATACATACACACTCACAAACAAACACCTAATTTATAGTCCAGATTAACATTACCAAGCGATCCACTGGGATAGTAGTTCGGGATTTACCGCGTCGTCTTCCGTGGCCGCGACGACGCTGTAAAAATAAAATTATATTAATTAGAACCACTGAGGCCCGTGCGACTGTAAACGCGATAGGTCGTGGGTTCGATTCCCACTCAAGGAAATACAATATTTAATATTATAATTTCGTTACTCTGGGAACAGCGCAAAGCTCGGCGCTGAGTTTGGCCACTCAACACTTTACGCCTTTTTGTTAAACACGAAAAAATTTTAACTGTCTTTATTATAATTTAATATTTTTTTAAGTTAATCATTATAAACTTAGAACATGTTTGTTACTCTTGCTGTTTGAAAATCGACAAAAAATATTAATTGTATTTTAATAAAATTTCATTGAAATACTAACATAATTGCATAGTTAAATATTTACTTATTTATTCAGTGTTATTCCTTACATCAGCTTCACGCTGTATCCCGCACACAGCAGGGTAGGCAGAGGGAACTTAGTGTTATGACACTCCGTTCCCCACTTTCCGCCGAATTCTGGAGGCATTGCGTGTTGAGTGGCAGAACGCGACGCCGCGCTTAACCTCGACACCAGAGCGAAGAAATGGAAATATAAATTTAAGTAAATATTTCATCTCCTCGAGTGGGGATCGAACCCGTAACCAATCGGTTTTACAGTCACACCTCATGCCGCTGCGCCACGACGGGATCTTATTTATTTATTTATTCCGTACATTTCAGCCGCTACATAATTCTCAGACAAATATCGTGCGACCATAAAAATATCGACTTTGTAGGTTATCCGACTGTCCTTTTACAAAAGCCATCACGTTATTATGTTAATTTAAATTAAGAATAATGTCTAAACAAATTGCTAACACAAACACAACTTACATAAACTTAAAATATTATGTATAAGCCACTTAACAGTTTAAACTTTGCAAAAACTCCGCATCACCCATAATTGCACATAGCACTCGCCGCTTGAACTCACGCAGTAGCGGGCGAAGGAACGCAAATTTAAACAAGTGGTGAATTTTTACAACGTTGTAAATTTGAAAATCTTGACCCGATTTCGATGAAACAAAATCTATTATTATTGCTAAGCTATTTAAATGTAGTAACTGTTATAGTAAAATCTTAGTGTGACTCATTACATTAATTTGACGTAAATAGCTAATAGTAGTAGGGGGGAGGGGGGTAGCTTAGAACAGGGGCACCTTTGAAAATATGTGTTAACAGAGCTATTTCGAAAAGAAATTTTGGTAGATTTTTTTTGAGTAGTGGCAGCACTAATCTGCACACGTGTCACTTGTCACCGCTGATATATGAGAGCCCGTGGTTGAGTTACGAGGAGTGTTTGATTTTGAGTAAAATTTTATACATTTTTAAATAAACGCGTAAGGATCGCAGGGATCCAATTCAAGGTATATGGTTTTATTTTTTCCTCTTTTAGTTAGAATGTTTCATATATCATGCAATAAACTAGAGATTACTACAATTTTTAAACTTTTACTTCAAAAAAAAACGTTTGGAAATTTTCAAATACCACTGAGGCAGCTTTGAACAAAATAAAGGGGGCAGTTTTGAACATTATTATATGTAAAAAAATATCGCAAAAGTGGCGCAGCGGCACGAAGTGTGACTGTAAAATCGACTGGTTCTGGGTTCGATCCCCACTCAAGAAGGTTAAATATTTACTTAAATTTGTATTTCCATTTCTTCGTTCTCATGTCGAGGCTAAGCGCGGCGATGAATTCTGCCACTCAACACGCAATGCCTCCAGAATTCGGCAGAAAGTGGGGAACGGAGTGTCTTAACCCCGCACACAGCACGGTAGGCAGAGGGAACCTAGCCTCTGCCTACCGTGCTGTGTGCGGGAAAAAAAGTGAAGCTGATTTTTATTTCTTACGTAGACTACTGCCCCCAATTTCAGTTGCTGGTTACGTCACGTACTACATCCATGTTTTCCTTTAAATTTAATTTTTCTAAGTTCAAATTAGGGCAGTAAGCTGTTTATTTTAAAAAATATATTTTCATAATATTCGATTTATTCTATGATTGATCCCATAATGTTAATTACTTCTACGAAGCCAAAGCAACTTTTTTGTTTTTTTTTAAGTTTTTTAAAGTCTATTAATAATTTTAAAGTTATTTTACACTAGTACTAGTACAATCGCAATATTAAATTAGGTATATTATTTTTTTAAGTTAACAGGGTACTGATATTTGATCTCCATCGTTTCTAATGTTAAGTTTATTGATAAAATTTCTTAAAAGCCTTTTAATTTCATTGAATTCGATGATAGTTCAAAACTGCCCCATATATGTTCAAGGCTACCCCGGTAGGGGGGCAGTTTTGAACATTTGACTACTGCTACTAAAGTTGATATTGCACCTTTAACTAATATATTTTTCTACATATGATGCTACGATTGTGTGGCACAATAGTTGGACTAATCATTGTGAAATAGTAAAGAATTTAAAAACTGTAGAATTTTTAGATATGACACAAAGTTTAAAAATCGTTCGAATGTGCCCCCCTCTCCCCTATATACATATTTCTTAAATTTTGTTACAACATTAGCAAATCCGCTGGTAAAACTTTTTCAAATATTATTATGATTATAAAGTCAGAATATAAAGGTAAAACAAAAAAAACAATTCAGTTCAAAATTAATTTATTTTTCTTCAACATCCTTAGGCTCGGTTATAGAATCTACAAATATAACTGAATTGCACTCAGCTGCGTCACATTGCAACATGGGTGGAACTTCGACCGGGGTCACCGAGTACTCATCACCGATCACATAAGGATTACCGTCGATCCATAACGCGTCGAAGAGACAATAAATATGTACTTTTATTGTCATATAACTAATAAACTTGTAAATCCTGCCACCACATTCACCCAAATGTTCTTTTATGCTCTTATCGGTTTTATACATTAACAGAAGATTGTGAAATTTGGTAATTTCATCCATTACAACTTTTTTAATGAGATTTGTATAGATTATATCAGCTTCGATATGCCTTTCAGGGTCTTCGTACATTCTTTGTTTGATCCGCAAGATTGCGTCAGACATTCTAACTCGGAAAATCACTCCCGGGTTCATAGTTTCGGGCAGAATTCCTGGTTTTTTCGTTGTTGTGGTGAACTCTAAAATTCGGTCTTTCACTGGTTCCGGATACAAGTAGTGATTTGGACGTTCACGTATCTTCGGCCCGTTTAATGTATGGAATCGCCCGTTCTGCGGAAATAATGCTTTTGAAAATCTTCGTAATTTTTTTATTTGTTTTTTTGTCGTCGTTGGTAGAGTTTTTTGGTGTTTGGATGTTGGTTCTTTTAATTCTTTCACTTCACAAGTGTCTAAAATAACGCGTATGGGACTATTGTAGCCCATACAATAAAACTCAGGAACGTCATTTGGTATGTTACTTTAAATTGATACATACAAAATTTCTAACTTAAATATTTGTGTACACAAAGATCATATATATTATATATCTACATTCTAAACGCGTATTATAAATGTATGACTGTGGCTGGCTGTGAAGTAGTTTCCAACTTGAAAAAATACTTCTAAAAGCTTCACGCTGTATCCCACACATAGCAGGATATGAATAAGGAATCTAGTATACTCATGTCACGTTTGCATGCTAAGTGACTTTAACTTCACAATTTATTTTGTTAGCGACGCGAGGAACATAAAAATATTTTCTCCGAGTAGGAATCGAACTCACATTTGTCGTATTTACAGTTAACGCCTCAATACAAGAAATACAAAACAATAATTGGTTTACTTAGACATTAAATAATAAAAAATTTAACGGTACGTTTTCTACAGTACAATAACTTAAGTGATTGTACTCTAGATGCTTTCTGTCTAATTTACATGAATAAGTTGAAAATTCTTCAAAACCAGGTTAATGTAAAAATCTATGAATTAACAGCCTTATTTGCAAAAAGTAAACAAAGATAAACACACCTTAGCTCTTCGCTTCACACGGTTACTGTCATTGTCCATTGCGCCAGAATTGTATGCGTCGAACTTAGAGAAGTCGAACGGCGACCACGGATCTTCTGTTTTTGATGCATCCTGCTCATTCTGTAAATTATTTTAATTTTTTAATAAGGACAGCGCTTTGTCATAATTGGTTTTAGGGATTTCAAACTGCTTTGGGTTTAAAAATCAGTGTCGATTACACCTAAATTTAAAATCTTTAAGCAGTCATAGTCTAAACTAGAAAGAAATTATAACATTATAATTAATAATCCCATCTTTTTCCCCTACATTGGTCCTTACATTTATAACAAGATTAATAAAATTTTAAAAATTTATCCTTTAACAAAAGGGTCATGCAAACTGAATGAGTACAATTTTTACATGAACTCTGTTAGAAAGGAACGGAAAACCTGCTTTGTAAAAACAAATAAATGTATTGCTGTTTATTTATGTATTACTTTACCTTACTTTTTCACGTCAAGGGATTGATTGAAATCTCTAATTAAATCTTTCACGGTAAATTCTAGACACACAACATATACACGCATAAATAAAGAAAAATCAAATTACACATCCTCTCACACTCACTCAGGCACAATCTCATTATACACCAAGAGACGTCACACTATGGTCACACCTTCAGCAAGTTAATTATAAAATTTTCTTGTGGGGATTGGTGCTATATACCGGGATACAGACAACTAGTCCGGATATAGAGGAAATCTTTTAAAATTTCTTTATTTATGTTTAGCCTAGTCTGTATGTTGAAAAATATATATTTAAATTATCAATAAAGTTATTATTATTAATAAACATTTACACACACACCTCTATACGTACACACGTTATTTATAGATTTAAAGGTTACAACTTTTAAATCTATAAATGTAACAAAACTGGAAAAGAGGTCAAGTCTGTACTGCTTGTATGTATATATTCTTTATTGCACAAAAAATAAAATAATTAAAGAAAATAAAGTTACAGAAATGAGGTTTTTTTAACCTCACTTGTGGACTTATCTCTAAAAGAGATTTCTTCCAGTCAACCTGTGGAAATAGGTAAAAGAAACATAGCGAGATGACAAAATTGTGCAATATTCGATAGGAATAAAAAAAAATGTAACATAAATATGGTATATTGGTAATATGGTATGTTCGATCCCCACTCGAGGAGATGAGATATTTACTTAAATTTATATTTACATTTCTTCGCTCTGGTGTCGAGGTAAAGCGCGGCGTTGAGTTCTGCCACTCAACACGCAATGCCTCCAGAATTCGGCAGAAAGTGGAGAACGGAGTGTCTTAACACTAGGTTCCCTCTGCCTACCCTGCTGTGTGCGGAATACAGCGTGAAGCTGATTTAATTTTTTTTTTAAATATGGTATAAGGTAGGATGTTTGTTCCAAAGTAATGAGGCATGTATGGAGAAGGATTGCATAACTTTGTGTTGCTCTTGGAAATGTCAAGCGTCGGAATGTCACAGGATCTCCTTGAGCGAGTGGGAATAGAAAGAATCTCAAAGAGATCAAAGATCTTCAAAAGAACCGGGAAGCAGATAAGATGATAGTTGAGTATTGATAGTTTTGATATTTGAGTATCTTCAACAGGAAAGATAGGATATGTATATTAGGGCGAAGTTGGATAGGGAGCCACTTAAGCTGAGCACGAAATTGAGAGACGTGATCATACTTACATAAACCGTAAATAAAACGAATTGTAAGATTTAGAAAACGCTCTAATTAGAAAAGTTCTCAGTCACATCTAAATAGCAGATGTCGGCATAATCAAGAGTTGGTGGGAGAAAACATTGCGCCAGCATATTTTGGTTTTATGAGGAAGGAAGTATTGGAGAAGCTTAAGAGAATGATACGAGAAATGCATTCGTTTACTTATTTCAGTAAAGTGAGATGTCCAAGTAATGTTATTGTCGACAGTTAAGCCAAAATTCCTTACTTTATCATAATATAGAATTGGAACTCACAGAGTACATAATATTAGGCAACAAATCCAACTAATTTTACTTTTAAGTCGGCTACTTCTGATGATAATTGCTTGTGATTTTTTTGGATTTATCGCGAGACCGAAAGATTCACTCCAACTTTGGATAGCAGTTAGGTTGTCGTTCAAAAAACCCATAATCACGGGCAGTTCATTTAAATAACCATGTCGAAATAACTGCAAATCATCGGCATACAGATACACACAGGTAGGGAGAAGCATACATACAGGTAGGGAGAAGAAATAACTTGTGAGACAGAAATTAATAAAGACAGAAAATGGAAGTGGGGAAGAACGCCGCCTTGAGGAACACCAGCAGTGAGATCTAGCCAAGTTGAAGTGGTATCATTGGTTATCACACATTGCCGGCGACCAGTAAGATACGGGTGTGAATTCAAGAAATAACGGGGAAAGGTATGTTAAATGCACGGAGAGTAGCATGAAGTATATCAAAATCAACAGAGTTAAATGCACAGCTAAAATCCAGTAGTACCATTATAGTGAGCTTGGTAGTGAGTTAATATTCAGCAGCGCATTTACTGTGCTATGGAAGGGGTGGAAACCAGATTGATATGGACAAAGTATATCATTAGAGAAAAGAAAGCAATAGAGTTAATTGTAGGTGATAATAGAATGTCTCAACACTAGGTTCCCAGGTTATTTCTGTCTACACTGCTATAGGCGGGATGCCTGCTGTAAGACAGCGTCAAGCTTAAAAATAAATAAAAAATGTAATATGATTAGAAATATAATTATGTGTACCTTATTAGATTAAAAAAAACGAAACGAAGGTCTTTTTTAATTATAAAAAAAATTGTATGAACTTACTTTAGTATGAGGATTCTTTTGTGGCGTCATAAGTGATACAGGCTGTTCATAAATATCATCTTTGACCTTTGAACAATAATTGTTGTATTATTAATAAATTTATTACATTTCATTCGTATGCTCCTAGATATTTTACTATAGCTCTGATGGCCCTGCGAAGCATAGTGGTAGTGGGTTCAATTCTCATTCGGGAAAATAATTATTTTGGCCGTATGACACTCACTGCTGGATTTTGGCGACCCAGAACAAGAGGAAATAATTATATTTTCCCAGTTGATAAAACAAAATATATGGCGTCGCATTAGCCAATTTGGATTTATGTTTTATGTTATTTTGTGTATTCACAAAAAAGAAATATCGAAACCATACTTACGTTTGGATAGCTAAAGTCTAAACTAGCCTCCACATGCGGGCCCAAAAACAACGAAGTTATCTATAGAATTTACACAAAATTTTATATGTTAAATATCGTAATATCACAGTTGAGACCGTCGTGACGAAGTGGGATAGTTATGGGTTCGATCTCAAATCGAGATAATATTTTTTAGCTTCACGCAAGTGACGGAACTCAACGCAATAAAACGTAAGAATTTAGCATACTTCCCAGACGGAGAAGGAAAGAGTTATTATTTCCTGAGTCAAGGTGGGGGTCTATATAATAGAATTGATTCCACAACGTGCTTGTGACCTTGCGCCACGATGGCCTCTATAAATTATATTCATTTCTTTGTTCTGTCAATAAGATGTTGGCGTTAAGTTCCAAAAATAAATAACTCTATTTCCAAACATCTTCCATATTTTTCAAAGCAAAAATAACTCAATAGTGATAGATTAGACACTCCTTTTCCTGGAGTTTGGTAGAACTCAATGTTGTACTTTGCGTAACTCAGGAGTATGCTCAATTGCGGGTACTAAACCCGCTAAGCTAATTAAATTAATTATATCTCATGGCCCTGAATAAAACATTTGATAATATACGAAACAATCATAGATCACGGTGAAAACTGTATTTCTTTCTTGCTTGGAGTCATTTCTCGGTCTTGTAGGAATTTTGAACAAGAGAGGCTTAGTGGTCACCTACACTACCATAGAATCCAAATTTTAGATCTACCCTTCCCCAGAACCCAAACTTTAGATTTCTGCGTGCATTAGTTTATTTTGTGTGTGTGTCTATCATTCGTTTAATTAGTAGAAAAAATATGTATATACATACTTTTTAAATATATAATGAATGTCAGTGGATAAATTATTAAACATTATATGGCAGTTTGAGGCCACGGCCATTGCAATATATTTAAGATTATAAAAAATATTTATTTTTTAGTCAACTCACCACAAAAACTGGAAACATTTCAAACGAAATGAAAGAAAATATTTTATGTCGCTCTTTAACAAACGAAGCAATTAATATATTCATATATTAATTGCTTCGTTTGTTAAAGAGCGACGTGCCTGTTAAAAGTGACTAATTTGATAAACAAAACAATTTAAAAAAAAATGGTTTCACCAGTTGCACAATGTCTGAATGTAAATGCGATGGTTATGGGTTCGATTCCCACTTTTATGATTTATTTACATTGATGATTTATTTTCATTTCCTCGCACTGGTAACAACACAACGCGCGGAGTTGAGTTCCGCCACTCAACACGCAAAATAATTTTATTACAATCATACCCGCTGTATTCCGCACATAGCAGGGCATTCAGCAGAGAGCATTCAGCTCTCTGTTCGGGATTAAGACACTTCCACCAGAAACTCTCCGCCGAATCCTGAAGGTATTGCGTGTTGAGATGCAATGCCACGGTTTGCCTAGTTACCAGAGCGAGGAAATGAAAATATTAAATATTTCAAAGTCCTCCGAGTGGGAATCAATCCCACAACCATTTCAGTTAGACGCTCGTTCGATAGGCCACGACATATTTAACGTTGGAGATAGGTTATTAATATTGGGCGTATATCGGTCCCGTCAGTAATTCGCCGATAGACAAAGCACAATCGAAACTACAACAGTTGTAAGTACCGGGCATTTAGATTCTTTGGGAAGCATAGCGAAGCGATATGGACGTATCTAAAGATATGTTTTGGAGGGGAGGGAGGTGGTTACTGGATTTTAGTGCCCCTACACCACGACTGGCTTCACCAGGATCGAACATCTTGTAAACATTCCTTTCCCCACGTTCTGCCCAATTCTGAAGACATTGCTGGCAAAGCGGCCATAACTTTCGACACTCTTGTTGAGTGTCGGAACTTATCGCCGCTTTGCCTTTATATTAGAACAAATAATAATTCATTCCACCAAATGGGAGTCGAACCCACAACCGTAGAGTTTATCATCAGACGCTGTGCTACGACAGCCATTTGAAAGTGCTATATGTTATCCAAAAAATATAAATATCGTAATCCTACAAAAACTTTTATTTTACAAGGAACGGCGAGCGGGGCAAGGTGATAAAATAATTAAATATCTTAACTAAAATTCTTATCTTTAAATAATATAAAGTTATAGAAATTGATGTTTCGATGAATATTTATTTATTTTGAGATATTATGTATTGACGAGCGAAGTATTAAAACAATTTAATCACTTGACTAAAATTCTTTATTTACTTATATATTATATAACTTTATACAATAAAAATGATTTGATGAGTATTCATTTAATGTGTAAATGTTTCATATTTAAGTTGCACTCAAAAACGTAATTCAGCGACTTATTTAATGTAATTTAAATGTTAATTGCTATCTCTGAGTGTGGCTATACTTGTATTATCAGTTAATTGGTAAGTGTACATTTTCAAAAATATATTTAAATATTCATAAAAGTTATATGCTAAATTACTGGTTTCATGTGTAATTCCAACGATTTATCCATATTTTTTTTACATAAAAATGTATTAATTATTATAAGAAAAAGATATCAACCTTTTTTTATTTAAAAAAATAAATATTTTTTGAGTGCAAAATGTTTTTTTATTCGAATAAGAAATCGATTATCGTTATTTATTAGAAGAAAATCACCTACAAAAAACGTGTGTGTATATTCAGTGATAATGTAATAACAATACAAACTGAAATCAATTAAGATTAGAAACATTACATGTTGAATGACGGAACTCAGCCCCGCGCTTCATCTTACTAGAACGAGGAGTACTTCCTCGTTTCTAAATAATTAATCTTCTTGAATCTGGATTGAACCAACAAGCAGCGCGTTTACAATAAACCACTATGCTATACGTTCCCATCAAGCTACGTTGAAATTCTTGTAATATGGTTTTTTACGTTTTCTGTGGTGGTGTGTGGAATAGCGCTTTAATAATGTTAAAACTATTTAATTTTTCTTTCAGATCTTTATGAAGTCGGTGATTTTTTTAAAATGTTTCTTCTATTAAAAAATAAAACTTAATAATAAAAAATAGGACTTAGTTATAACGGCGTGGTAGGTTAGAACTTAATAAGTATATTCCTTTACACTGAATTGCTTTTCTTTGACCTTATCGTCTATCCAGTTCCTGAGATTAGAGACGTCAACGTACACACCTGGTGTACCGTCCTGGCCGCATCCGATACCCCAAGCTACGATACCACTTTGTATATACCGGTCTTGTTCGAACTGAAACAATGAAAAAAACATTTTTTTTAATTATTCAGGGTATAACAGAGTACGCAGTGTTAATCTAGTATTAATATACTCCGTTCTTTCCGCATATTTTGGAGGCATTGCGTTTTAAGTTACAAAACTCAACGCCGGGCTTTGCCTTGTTATCAACGAGAGGAAATTTAAATATTTCGTCCCGCAAAAATACGCAAAATGTGCAAAACGCGTGTATCTCCCCAGCGTGAGCTCCACATATAAGCTAACTGCTTCTGGATTCGAACACTTACCTCTATAGGGCAAACCAGTGGAGAACCGCCGTCCCCCTTGCACGTGTCCGCACCGTTCTTGCCACCAGCACACATGAAAGAGGTGTGCAGTTCAAAGAAATGTCCCAGGCGCGTCTGACGTAATTGCTTTTGACATTGATTGCGTTCTACCACATCTAGTTGGACCTGTTAATAAATTTAAGTTTTATGTTTTTTTCATATTCTTGAATTTCGCAGCTGTGACCTGTGGTCCGTGTGGTTAAATAAACACAGTGAAGGACTGTGTATGGCACATGACACATTCTAAGTGGCGACGTAACACTTTCAGTACAGAACTACAGGTACAGAAGACTATATAGAAACGATTAACCTGATATATAGCCTATAAGCCTTCCTCGGTAATAATTCTAAGATTATCTAACACAAAGAGATTTTTTCCAATAAAGAAAATAATTCCTGAGATTGAGACCAAACTCTTTAGTTTTACAATATTAGTACAAGTAAATAATCAAACAAACCTTTTTCAAAATGACCTGATAACGGCCCTCTTTGCCGAATTTATCCTTTCCCCAGCCAGAGGCGAAGCATTGAGTACCACCAGGAACCCTTTGGCGAGGGGGTGGTAGACACACGACTCCTACATTGGGCGCCAAGTCCATGGGTTTCGATAAGAAAAGGAGAGCGATGTCATAGAACAGATTTCCTGTAATTTTTTAAATATATCTCTTGAGTATTCTGTTTTAAAATGTTACTTATATAATTAATTATTAGAAATATGTTTATATAAATTTTATTAGCATCACACAGGTGAGAGGTATGCAAAGATCGTATAAATTATCTGGCCACCCACTTATAATAAAGCGTAGCTAAAAAAACGAAAAATAAAATCAATAATCTGTTAATTGACAACAAATCAGAATTGGGTATAATGGAATCGGATCACGCACACAGCAGGGTAGGCAGAGGGAACCTAGTGTTAAGACAGTGCGTTCCCCACTTTTTGCCGAATTCTGGAGGCATTGCATGTTGAGTAAGTTAATGTTAATGTTTAAAAAATGCAATAAACACTTACCCTTATTAAAGTCCTTATGAATTTCAACGGTCTCTACATCTCTGTCCTGGTACGAGTATATCTCTTTCGTGGTCTGTGTGTCCCATTCTCCTGCTCTAACCCGGAGTGACTTAGTGGTAGCTACATAGTGGGCGGCCGTGAGTACGATGTTCGGGTGAATCAGGGAACCACCACCGACGTACACGTTCAACCGCTGGGAGTTCACATCGTTTTCGTCTACTGGCTCGATCCTAGGATCAACATATCCCATACTTGATGTAAGATTAATAGGCATAATCTCAAAGGTCTAGGAGCTTTTCCAAAGATACGAAGAGAGGAATTTTTGTATAATTATATAGCACATTCGAAACACTGAATAAACGCGTAGGCCGTTTGGTAGAAGTAACATACTAGGTCGCCGTGACGCAGCGACATAGCGTCCGACTGTAAATGCGACTGTTAGGGATTCAATTTCCACTCGCGTAATGAATTATTTTCATTTTCTTTGGCATAACTACTCGTCAGAATTTTTTAATTTGGACCAAAAATTGAATTTGCGCATTCAACCAAACATTCTTTCCAACTTTATATTATTAGCATAGAAATGATTAGTGTATAACTATAGATACTTTTCCAGTAAGGAATAAAAATAATTTTAAATCATATGTAATCTATGATTACTATTAATCTGCCTGTAATATATTTAAGGTGTCTGACTGCAAACACGGTGGTTGTGGGGTCTATCCCCATCTATTCGGAGGAATGGATTATTTTTATATCCCGCACATAGCAGCGTAGACAGAGGGATACTGGGAACCTAGTATTAAGATACTTCTTTCTTCATTATACGCGGCATTCTTAAGGCGTTGCGTCGAGTGACGGAATTCTAAGCCGCGCTTAGCCTCGTTACCAGAGAGAGGAAATGAAAATATTCAATATTTCATTCCATCGAGTGGGAATTGTACCCATAACCTGATGGTTATGGGCCGTACTCGTACCACACACTCGTACCTTTCACACTTGTACCACAGCTCCGCGAAGGCTGCAAACCCCTTTTTTGGTAATGATATACAAAGATTTATAGAAACTTTGCTTTTATATTTTAAGACAGTCACTTGTATTCTTTTTTCGTCTGGTACTTTTGAGACTACTGGAGTTACTTTTTACATGCAGATCTTTTGAAAAACCAAAACTATTGTTACATGCAAATTTGTTTTTAATTAAACATGCGCATAGTGCCATAAAGTTGGCTTTTAATGCACCCACATATTTGACCGAAGCAGAATTTGAACTAGCTACCAGTGAACACATTGATTTCTATATAGTATAGGAATATGTAAGTACTATACTATACGACTAGTACTATATATGTAAGTACCAATTTTCAGCGTTCTGCGCCGCTTTATATCATTTATGCGTTGTCTGTCAGTCAGTACCACTATGTATTTTATTAATATGATGGCCAGTGTAGTCCAAATTACAAACAAAAAGCATTTCCAGTTTGACAGGCGATGAGGGGAATTTAGCGTTTGACTCTAAACGTAACTGTTGTAGGTTCGATTCTCATTCGCCGTTCAAGGGATTATTTATACCCTTTTGTTTTCGTTCTCGTTGTTTTAGATTCATGCTGTATTCCGTACATAGTAAGGTAGGCAGAGTGAACCTGGGAACCTAGTGTAAAGACACCCCATTTCCATTAAAACACTTCCGTTCGTTGCCACTTTACCAGAGCGAGGAAACGATAATATCAAATATTTAATTTCCAAACCGTCGCGTTTACATTCGCACCCTTGTTCCACCGGGCCGGGATGGCTTTTTTTTATCGAACTTGAAGTTAACGCTCTTAGTCCTACTAGCTTTTACAGCGACACCTGGTGGATAAGGAAAAGGGTACTCTGTCCCTGCAAAATTTGCAAGCACTATGTGGTTGCTTTTGATGACGCCGACGGCGTTAACGGCTGTCGAACGTACTGGGACGACGACGGCCCTAGATTGTACTTATTTAAATTATTTTCAATTCCTCACTTGGGTAGACAAAGCGCAGCGTTGGTTTTAATCATTCAACACGCATTATCAAAAGTCAGGCGGTGCGTGGAGAATAATGTCTTAACTCTAGGTTCTCTTTTCATACGCTTCTCATACCTACATGCTGTATGCGGAATACAACATGAAGTTGCTTTTTTTTAGTGTAACAAACCAAAAAAAAAAACTAATTGTGCTATACAAAGCCTTGCTAACCCTCCAATTAACGTGCCAAGATAGATACGTATATCATGCCTTGTATACAGTATATACTCACTTTAATACTGCCACCATCCATGGGAATTCAGCAAAGCTCGCTTCACCATCCTTAGCTCCTGTGATTTTGAAACCTACACCATCTGGGTTCCGCCAACCGCAACCTTCACGCTGAAATACAATGTTACAATGAAAAACACAAATACAGTTTTGCAAAACATACTTAAATAGATATACAAACTTAAACAAAAATGATATTGTTTTAACATTTTAAAGTTGTATGCAAAGAAAAATATTTCCTTAAGAAACATATAAAAGTTTGAACGTATTTGTAACCGTGCTTTGGATAGTAACGCAACATGTTGCGTTGCATGCAATGCCTTAAGAATTCAGCGGAAAATACAGAACAAAAGTATGGGGGGCGGAATGTCTTAACTCTAGGTTCCCTTCGCCTACCGTGTGTGCGAGATACAGCGTGATGTTGTAAAAATAGTTTTAACTTTAAAACAACACCAGTTGCTATACAATGTGCTCGAAGCTATAACATATGAGCCTAAGCTCGAGTGATTTAATAGTAACTCTCAAGAGTTCCACTCAGGTACTGGATACATCATAAAACCAGATCGATAATACTATATTGTCATCTAAGCTATGTATAACTGCCAAGTTTCATGGTGATACAATTAATATATTAAAAAATGATTATTATACAAGATCTTATAAAATAGTTGTAAAGTTACAGGTCGACATAATAAAGCATGATTTTTAAATTAAAAAAGAACTTAAATTTTACCTGAGGCAGTTTATCTGGCGCTGGTGTGATGGGATCTTGGGGATCTCTAGTGTCACCCAAAGCGCAGCAGACGTCCAAATATGATGGGCATTTGTCATCTTGTGCCCTGTAATGTTTATGTTTTTTAGCTTCGTGCATCTGTTCGTAGCAGGATAGGCAAAGAGAACCTAATGTTAAGAGACTCCGTTCTCCACTTTCTGCCCGATTTTGAAACATTCTCTGTTGAGTAGTGGGACCCGACGCCGTGGGTTGTCTAATAAAGTAATTTAAACATAATAATCATACTCCAGAACAGAGGCAGATGCAGCCCTCGAAAAAGGTTATAAGCCCAGCCACCTTAAATCGACCAATCGGTCGGTTTCTTATTATCAGTTTTCGCTCCTTCATAAAATAGGCTACTTTCAAGTAGCACGATTGCAGTGTCACCAACTATATGAGAAAAGACCAAAATGAAGTTGAGTTGAGTCACGTTGAGTTTCTTCACCCAACACGTAATGCGTCCAAAATTTGTGCGGAAAATGGAGAACAGAAGTATCCTAATGAGATCGGAGTATTTTAACGCTAGATTTCCAGGTTCCCAGGTTCCCTCTGCCTACCCAACCCAATAAGGTGTTTTGCGCGGGATACAGCGTGAGGCTTAAAAAGAAGACCAAAACGTGTGCCGTCACAAATCACTTAGGATAAGTATTTTTAAACATTTTTAAAGTGTTATTCCACACTTAGGAAAGAAAAATACTTATTTAGAAAATGTATAAAAATTTTAACGTAGCTGGACTCGAACCCCGCACGGACTCGAATCGAACGACTTCGAGTCCCGCTACGTTACGTTAGGATAAGAACAAAATTTAGGAACGATTAAAAGTACAAACATTTTTTTTATTGTCTAGTTATTTATAACTCTTCCGTTACTGACAGTGAGTGACAGACAACGTACAGACGAAACTACTACACTTAGAATGTTAAAATTTGTGTAAATATTAAACATGTGGTTTTTTGTGGTGTAGGGAGCACTAAGAAAGGACTTCCCGAAATTTTTACGGGTACGGAGAAATACGCGATTTTGGATTTTCGATTTGTTTTCGGACATGCAAACGTTACAGGCGATGAATAGTATTTTATAAATTACAAAATAAATGAAACGTGCACTTACCTTATATCAATAACTCCTATACCATCGGTAATGATGGAATTATTTGTACTACACAAGTAATAGTGGACGCAAAATCCCTGTTTTCCTTCATCAGTTACACATTGTACTGATTTTTCTGAAGCTGTGAATAGATAGATATTTTTTAGTTTGTGTTTGCATGGGTCTTGGGCTGTACTCAAGCCGCGCTTTATTTTTTTAAGACGATAAAATTAAAATAATTCGTGCTACCAAGTGGAAGTTGAACTTACAACCGCCGCAATTTGACAGCTTTATTAGTAAAAAAATTATTGACGTCAAAAAAGGAGGTTATCTCATTTTTGTAAAGGGCGACTTACTAAATTTCATAAGTATGTGTACGAGTATATTCGCATGATAGCCCGAAAATTAACAGTTATGTCGAGATGGTCCCTTTTGATTTAATTTTTTTAGCTTCACGCTGTATCCCGTACACAGCAGAGTAGACAAGAGTAACTGAAGAACCTGTTAAGTCTATTTCGTTCCCCATTAGGACACTTCCGTTCCCCACTTTCCATCGAATAATTGCATTGATTTAAATGAAGTAACTATACCCCAACTTAGGAAACAGTCCAAGTTTCATCAAAATTAATTAAGCTATTTTTGTGATAAATGCATCCATGTATTTCTGGAGGGGATATAAGTAATGAAGGTGGTTAACAAGTATTTTACAAGGGTAGCTAGAGAGAAAGGAACGGAAACCAAAAGTAAAATCCTTTATTTGATACAAACGTTATCTTACCTGTAGAAGTAACAGGTGGCACAATAGTAGAAGGTTGAAATGGTTTAATAGATGGAGCTGCAGTTGTGGGCGGAGGGCCGAATATTTCAGATATGATAGCATCCAAGTCTCCAGACCGTGTAACTTGAGGCGCCGCACTTACTATGACCAGCGCAGAGAGGTAAACCACTATTTTGTACATCTATAAGGAACAAAAAAAAGTATTCACATTTTATTTGCGTATTGAACGGCGGCATCCTGTGTCGCGATTTGTCTCATTACCAAAATATTAAATATTTCATTCCGCCGAGTGGGATTAGACCGACAACCTCTCATATTTACAGTCGCACACTTGTGCCCCTGCGCCACGACTGGCCTCGGCTTATAAAATTCTGCTACTTTCATTTTGGCTTGATGAGGACGCAAACCTATCGAAATAAAGTGATCTTTGACAACATTATTTTCTTATATAGGGGAGAGGGGGGCACATTCGAACGATTTTTAAACTTTGTGTCATATCTAAAAATTCTACAGTTTTTAACTTCTTTACTATTTCACAATGCTTAGTCCAACTATTGTGCCACACAATCGTAGCATCATATGTAGAAAAATATATAAGTTAAAGGTGCAATATCAACTTCAGTAGCAGTAGTCAAATGTTCAAAGCTGCCCCCCTTGCGG
>JAATLQ010023765.1:27382-73298 GCA_013421005.1 Heliconius erato x Heliconius himera
TTTTTTGTAAATTTTATATTTTATTAACTAAGTATTATATGTGTAATCATAACTATTAATTTCTTACTCAAATAGATAACAGCTTAAGAAACATTGTTTATTAATAAACTAATTTAATAATACATTTTTATTACTACTATAAGTAGTGTGGACTAAGGAAATTAAATAATCTTTTTTTCATTATTTTTTTAATATATTTATAACTCAATAAAAGTATAATATCTTAACTTTATCTTAAGCGCAATTTTATACTTTATGCTTATGCAAAAATTCAATTGTTTATCTTAACAAATAAAAAAGTTATTGATTTTTGATCTGATACGGACCTCGATTGCCCATAGTGCCCCGCGCTGCTTCACCCGTTTAAACTATACGTTTTTTTAAATATTATTTAAGTGTACTTGTTTAACACTGGGTTCTCAGGTTCTCTCTGTCTACCCTGCTTTATGCGGGATACGTCATGAAACTAAATAAAAATGTATACATATATTGTATACATAATGTTATATAATTATATAAAATATGTAATATTTTTTTTTAGCTTCACGCTGTATCCCACACACAGCGAGG
This sequence comes from Heliconius erato x Heliconius himera, assembly GCA_013421005.1. Lineage (NCBI taxonomy): Eukaryota > Metazoa > Arthropoda > Insecta > Lepidoptera > Nymphalidae > Heliconius > Heliconius erato x Heliconius himera. The sequence goes on from JAATLQ010023765.1 coordinate 27,953, forward strand.
TAGGCAGAGGGAACTTAGTGTTAAGAGATTCCGTTCCCCATTTTTCGCCGAATTCTGACGTATACTAAGCTATTTTCCTACAGAAATAAATAATTAACATGAACCTCTTTCTCCCAGATAACAACAAACGCTCGTATAGACGGCGCGGGCACTGTCCGTGTTAAAAAGAAAAGCTGGTACAACGCCCTGTATCCCACGTATAAGAGCAAATGTGAAGATTTCAAACGACTGTTCAAAGACCTACCCGATGAAGAACGCCTCATTGTCGGTAGGTGCGAGAACTTTCTAAAGTTTATTACTTTTGTTACTTACCCAAGTAATACGTATGGAATAAAAACAGACACACATTAACAATAAAAGTCACTTTGACAATTTGAAAAAATATACAATTTAAAATTACCACACAAGATTAAAATAAGTTTCGCGTAGTTAGTTTTTAGCAATATTATCAATTAAATATTACTTAATAATTATATTAATTAATAATTAAATAATACTTTGGAAGTATGTTCAGTAGAGATGGAAGATACGAGATGGATGTGGAAAGGCGTATTGCTGCCGGTAACAGGGTTAACGGAACCTTAGCTGCATTGATGAGACGGTGAAAAGTCAGCACAGTGGCGCGTTTGGCCGTACATAATGCAGAGTTGGTACCGACTCTGTTATACGGCAGCGAAACGTGGATATTACAGAAGAAGAATGAATGCTGTGGAGATGTGATTTCTTCATAGGATATGCGGAGTCAGCTTAGGTGATCGAATCCGCAATGAAGAGTTACACAGAATTGCAGGTACTAGCGAGGATGTCACTGTGAGAATGAAGAAGAACGTGCTCAGATAGTTTGGGCACGTCGAACGAATGAGTGAGGAAAGAATGGCACAAAAGGTTTATGTTGGTAAAATGAGTGGTAAGAGAGGTAGGGGGAGACCGCGCTTGACCTTCGAAAACACAGTATCAAAGATACTGGAAGAAGGTCACGTAAAAAGCATGAGGACCCCCAGGAGGGCATTTATGATGAGGTTGATGACAGAGGACGAGGCGAAAGAGGTATGAAGAGACCGCAGCGTTTGACGCTCCGTTCTCTCTGACTACCCTGCTAGGGATAAAGTGTGAAGCTAGTATAGAATTAGAAATTAAAGAATTATTGTTCCGTATAAATAATCGCTGTCTTTTCTGTTTTATGTGGGGTTTTGCGAGTGGTTAGAAGCCACAGTTTCAGCTTCACTGATCCAGATATGAGCCCTCATGCTTTATACGTGACCTTCCTCCAGTATTATCAATACTGTGTTCTCGTAGATCAACTGAGGTCCCCCCCTGCCTCTTACCGCTTGCTCCTGCTTCATACATCTTTTTTGTCATTCTCTCGAATTACCCAACATGTACATCGAGAGAATGACAAAAAACATTGTGTATGTAATACTTAAACATTGTAATTTATAAGATTTTTTCCCTTTCGAAAACCTTAAAAACACAGATTACTCCTGCGCCCTGCAACGGGACATCCTCGCCCACGGCAGGCTCTACGCGTCCCAGAGCTACCTCTGCTTCTACGCGAGTATCTTTGGGTGGGAGACGAACCTGACGCTGCGGTGGAAAGATGTCACTGCCATTACTAAGGAGAAGACCGCTTTGGTGAGTTATTCAAAGAAAAAAGGAATATTTTACATTTTTAAAATATTAATCCACTATTATCAAAGAAATATACTTTTTTTAAATAAAATATATAACGTTGTAAGCTCGGGTATAAGAATGTCGACGCATGATGAGAACATATGGCTTAGTGGGCAGAGCACGACAAGACGCTTTTTGATTTTTTATTTGGAATAATTGTTTTAATTTTATGCATATAAAATTTGAGTTCAAATCCCCTGTAAAAGATATTTTTTATAGGAAGACTACTAGAACTAGGTTTTCGCGAAAAAGAACGCGACAGGGTTCGATTCCTACTCAAGGAATGAATATTGTCGAAGTAATGCGCAGCGTTGAGTTCCACCACTCAACACCCAATGCCTCCAGAATTCGGCGGAAAGAGGGGAGCGGAGTGTCTTATCACTAGGCTTCCTCTGCTTACATGCGGGGTACAGCGTGAAGCTGAAATAAATATTTTTTTTTTTTTTTTTATACTTTATTACACTTAATAATAAAAATATTCCAGGAAAACAATGGAAAAATATGATGTAAAGGCGGCCTTATCACCACAGGTGATCTTTTCCAGGCAATCCTTACCATTAAAAAGATCAAACCAGGTCCAGGACCGAACTGGTTGGTTTCCAGGAAGCGCGGGTTCGAGTCCCGCTACGTTAAAATTTTCTAAGTGTGGAATAACACTTTAAAAATGTTAAAAATAAGATAAATATTAATTGTGTATATAATGAAAAACGTAGGTAATTAATATATAAATGATAAAAAAATAACATAATAATAAGATAACAAAGAGTACGGACCAAGTATCTGTAGTGGTACAGTATTCATAAAAAAATCATTTGTTTTCTCAAACTTTTAATTTCTTTCGAAGGTCATCCCAAACGCGATTCTCGTGTGCACGGACACGGATAAGAACTTCTTCACGTCGTTCTCCGGCCGTGATAAGGCCTACCTTATGCTGTTCAGGGTGTGGCAGAACGCGCTCATGGACCAGCCAATGTCGAGCCAAGAGATATGGCAGTGGGTAAGGGTTCAATTCCTGTGACTTAATTGTTTTCTTTTTCTTTTAATAAGTGTTAACGAAGAGGCTGTTGTATTGTAGTGGTACAGCGTATCTCTGTAAAGTGATGATTATGATTGTGGTTCGTTTCACAATTATTTTCAATTCCTCATTCTGGTGGACAACGCATGCATACAATGGCGTTGAGATCCGCATCTTAACGTGCACATATCTTGATAATTCGGCGATAGGCATAGAACAGTGTTTCAATTTGAACATTAGGTTACTAAATTATTACTAAAATTATTCAATTCAACTGGCAAGGCGGCATGGCTATTCAATTATTCTGTCAAAACATACTATGTTACATAAGTTTGACTTTTAAGTAAAACAACAAGTGAACATTCTAGAACAACTTCTAAGAGTGACAAGAAATTTTAAATTCTAATATAAATTTCGAGCTCACTTATGCGCATTTATAGTGACTTCGTATGGCCGTTCCCCCCACCATACAATGCTCATACATTAAACATACAAAATTAACTTAAAACGTAGTATTTGTATAGTTTACTAAAAAAAATGTAATAACTTATAAGTAATAAAAGTATTCATATGTATAAATAAACTGAAATTTATTGCAACTAAAATAGATTCTAATAATTTATTTCCCCGGGTGGTAATCGAACCTACCACAGTGACGTTAGTCGCACATTTGTTCCCCCGCTCCACGGCGGCCTCTATTTGCAGCTGTAGTGAACTATGCGTAAAAAAAAGCTCAGAAAACTTAAGTTCAGGGAGGCCACGTCTCGTCGACCGTACTGTACCCACAGAGGGGATCAAGGCCGGCATATTGGATAGTGTGAATTGTGACACGAGTTGATACACTTGTTGTTTAACGCGTTTTTGCAAAAAAAACTTTTTGCGTGTTTGTATGGTGTAAAGTGTTTTTATGAGAAAATAGGCATTTTGGTTAACTAGTAAGCTTTTTTAACATTTTTTTATTTGATTTTCATACACATAGTACAGGAAATTATGTAAAAACTTGTAAAAAGAAATGAAGGGCTCGTCGCCATCTAAGCCATACGGTCTTATCGAGACTAAACAAAATTGTTATTCCCTCACTTACAATTTACTACTGGTATTTAACATATAAAAATAACTCTTTTAATGCTTGAGGCCCGTCGTGGCGCAGGAGTACAAAGTGTAGTCACACTTTGTACTTTCTCTGGTGTACTGACGCAACTGGTTGTGGGTTCGATCCTCACTCGAGGAAATGAAATATTTAATATATTTAAATTTGTGTTGTGTTGCATTTTCTTCGCTCTTGCGTCGAGGCAAAGCGCGGCATTGAGGTCCACCACCCAGCACTCAGTGCCTCCAGAATGCAACGGAAAGTAAGGACCGGCGTGTCTTAATACTAAGTTCCCTCTGCCTACTCTTCTGTGTGCAAAATACAGCGTGAAGCGGAAAAAAATCTTAAGAACGATCATTTGGCAAGAGAGAGAATTGAAAAAAGATCTTAAGAACGATCATTTGGGAAGAGAGAGAATTGTCACTCTTAGAAGTTGTTATTAAACACATATATTAACAATTTTTAAAATATTATTCACTCTAAAGGAAGGAAAATATTTAAAAACATACCGTCCGAGGGCATCAATTATTATTTAATGGAATATTTTTAACATTTTTGATATGTTATTTCACGCTAAGTTAAATTTCACAGAAATTAATTTAAGTAACATTAAAAAAGAAGTAGTCGTGACGTACAGCGTGTAGACTGTGTCTACGTGTGTGTAAACGTGTGGATTCGATTCCCACTCGATTGAATAAATCATTTAATATTTTTATCTAAACAGATAATGATTTGAAAATTAAGCGAAAGATCAGAAAGGAATGTCTTAACAAGTTTCTTTTGTCTACTATGCTTTTTGCGGGATACAGCGTGATAATAATATAAAAATATTCTTTTGGTAAACATAAAGATGTACAACAAACTGATCCTATAATACTTTTTATCTTCTGTTCTTGATCTAAAATGTAAAAATGTGAAAACTAATAGGTAGTCGTTAATTTTAGGTGCACACGTGCTACGGCGAGGAGTTGGGGTTCGATTCCGACGAGAGCGGCGCGCCCGACGCCGGCGACGTCACGGCGCCCGACGCGTCCGAGGTGAGCACACACGACTACAACAAGCCTGGACGTACAACTTTATTCTGTCGCTATATGATTGATTGTATATATTTGATTGCAATTAAAATTTTGCCCTACTCTGCTGTCGGCCATTACATTTGGCGATTTGGCATCCCATCGAACCCACATATCGGGACGCAGTCGTACACAACTAAAACGCAGGTGTTTATCAAAAAGTTACTTATCTTGATTGTATTTTTTAAGTAATAACCGTTTGATACGTTTCTCCTTATTGTTAAATAACAAAAGCAACTCAACACTCGCGTACGAGATAAAGTAGTATCGTGATATGTGATATGTGATAAGCGGTGATAACACACGTTTTGCGATGTCCATCCTGAAAAAAAAGAAAAAAGTGAGTTTTATGTGTATATTTTGGTATATTATGATGTTTTTTCAATGATTTTTGATTAGTAAAACTTTTTTTTTTTGTGACATTTGGAAAACTACATATGTTCATATTGAAGTGAAGTGGTCGCGAGTATTATCATAATTATACACTCGCAGAGTGGAAAACAACGGTGGCGATACCGTGACGGTATACGGTGATTGTAAGTTCGATTCCTGTTCAGGAAAAATAATTATTTTCATTTCCCCGAGACGGACCGATAACCTTATAATATTTAGTTTAACTTTTTGCTCCTTTTTAGTTATTTTTTAAATACATTTTTTACTATTATACTTCTATTAATAAACACATATTACAGTACATGATCATCGGCTTGAAGTGTAAACCTGCTAAATCGGTTTCTTTGTTGTTATGTACTCGTACATTTTTATATCATTCAAAATCAAAAAAACTAAAAAATCCACTTTTATTTTATTTCATATATGCTATAAACATAACAAAAAATTCAAATCAATTTTTGATTTTGTAAAAACCTTTTAGTAATTAATATACGTACCCTAGTAGTTTTTAACGACGTTTTTTGGTCTTCCCGAGAAATTGCTTATTAGGCTGTTAATAGGCACCAGACACTCTACGCCGACCATATATTTTATGTTGACATGCGTTCTTGACGGCGGTACATACATACATACCTACATACATATATACTAAACACATTATAGTGTTAAAATTAACACTCATAGTTAAAAACAAGGCGTTACAAACTATTGGTGTTTGTAAATACTCGTAAGTATAATATTTTTGATGTACTTCATATACGCTTTTTAATATAATTCATTTATCAGATATGTTTTGTCAATTAATACTATTTTTTTAAAAGCAATTGTATAATTAAAAATGTAATCAAATTTCTTTTTTCTTCTACATGTAAGTATTATTTTATTACAAACAAATATTTCTTAGTAATATTTGTTTCGAGGCGGGGCCATGATGGCTCAGTGGGACAGCGTCTGACCGCAAATGGTCGCCTATCTCCACGTACAATGTACTTTCATTTCCCCACTCGGGTCATAAAAGTGCGACGTTTAGTTTTTCACTTTACATAGAAGTTGAGGAATAAGCGGGCGACTTGACCTAACTCCATGATTGTGGATACTGTTCAAATTTGGGGAAATCAAATATTTAATATCTTCCTTTCTTCGCTCTGGTAAGGAGGCAAAGCGCGGTGTTCAGTTCCATCACCCAACACGCAATTAATCAAGAATTCGGCGGAAAGACTGCACACCTGCTTAACAATACTGCTATGTATAAAAAACATGCTAAATGCCGTATTTCAAATTCAAGCTGAAAGTGGAGAACGAAGTGTCGTCGTTAAACTGAAAAAAGAAAATGATTCATGCTTCTTGTGAACTTACTTTATAGTAATAAGAGTTCCACATATTACTATTAATTAGTAATATTTAAACAGGAAGCTGTGGACTCGTCCTCAATGGAGGCGGGAGGGGGTGGAGGGGGTTCAGGAACGGGGGGAGGGGAAGCCAGATCCGTCTCGAGGAGTAATTCCACACCACCTTTATGTAAGTAACGATTTATGTACTTTATTTTGTTTTTGATATACCATAATTCTCCTGTTTGGAGAGTGTGTAGGGCTTAACTGAGTTTATAAAAATCGATGTACTTTAAAAAACTATAAACAATTTAGAGGCGTTTATTTACCCGACCCGAATAATCTTCCCAACCCTACTGACCTCACTTAGTAAAATAGTGTATATCGTTAGCCTAGTGTGTTTTTGTATCTGCTAAATCTGTTTTCTGTTTTTTTGTTATTTTTTATAGTATTCATAATTTTAAAAATAAATAAATAAATAAATTAGCTTCACGCTGTATCCCGCAAAAAGCAGGATAGGCAGAGGGAACCTAATGTTAAGACACTCCGTTCCCCACTTTCTGCCGAATTCGGGAGGCATTGCGTGTTGAGTGGCAGAACTCAACGTCGCGCTTAACCTCGACACCAGAGCGAAGAAATGAAAATATAAATTTAAGTAAATATTTCATCTCCTCGAGTGGGGATCGAACCCACAACCAGTCGGCTTTACAGTCACACCTCGTGCCGCTGCGCCACGACCGGCCTCAAAATTATAAAAAAATTAAAAAATATATAAAATTATATTTTATTTGATTTTATATTGTAATCTTATACCATTCAAAAATGTAAAAAGAAATATAAAATGCAATTTTATTTTATATAAAATACGAATTAATTTTTGAAAGTTTAAAAACTTTCCGATATTACATTTATATTGTATATTTAATAGTTTTTAAACACAGTTTTGACGGATAATTTGCTTAATAAGCTAACATCAGGTTTACTCTCTAAGCCGACGATATGCTGGTTACAGCGTGAAGATTTATTTAATTTTTTCTTAGTTTATTTATTTTATATTGATGATAGAGAGGGAGAGAGAGGGAGAGAGAAGATGCTATACAACTTCACACTTTTACCCGCATATAGCAGGGTAGACAGAGGGAACCTAATGTTAAGGCACTATGTTCCCCACGCATCGCCGAATTTTCGAGACATCACGTGTTAAGCAGTTCTCTGCTTAACACACAAGTTAGTCTCCAGAGCGGGAAAATTAAAATATTTAAATAATTCTCTACCCCGAGCGGTAACAACAGTCGCTCTAACAGTCACACACTGTGCCAAGAAAACAAGAAAGCAATTTTTTTTTTGGATGTCGTGGTTACCTTAATTAATATATGTACACATATTGTGCTATTTTATATTTTCTTTCTATTGTAAATTAATTATTAATAAACTAAATACAACAAAAATACGATACTTTGTGTATCGTATTTTAAGCGCGACGTTTGTTGGTTGTCCACGCTCAATTTCTCCAAAATCGGCGGTCCATTGTGAACGGGGTATTATTAACACAAGAGGATCGGGGAATCGAACTTTTAACCATTGTGCAATGCTTGTACCTATTTGGCTGTGCAATTACGGTATAAATTTGTCTTATTACAAATACTCTAACACAACATCCGCTGCTCCGTAAGCATTTAGTTCTTAGTAATAATTATGGTCGCTACAAAGAATGCTACATAACAAAACAAAAGTTGTAGGTAATGGCTGTGGCATATGTCTCGATCCCCACTCGGGGAATTATTATATTAAAAGTATTAACATTTCCCCGCTCTGGGGAGACGTAGCGCGACGTTGAGTTTCGAGACTTTAAAAATAGCAGATTTTAAATAGTAAATATTTAATAAGTATCAATAATTCCCCGTATTGCTTTTCAATTTTCTTTTCTTTGAAGTAAATAAAATATTATATTCTAAAATTTACTTTTTGTTTAAACTTGCATATAAGTACAGTTTTGAAGTCGGTTCATTTTTTTTATTATCTTAAATTATAATGTCGCAATTGTATTGTGTAAGATATTTCGATATATTTTGTCACTACGTTCGCCGCTTTACTCAAGTGACTATTTTGAAGACACTAATTGTTCGATAGTGCTCTTCTATTTGCGGGATATTGCGTGAAATTAATAATAAATAAGTGCAATATCAACATATCAATTTATTGTTTTTTTTTTGCTGTTTTTACACATGTGTGTCACTTTTTTCACAGTTAGCGTTAGAAATTATAATGTTAGATGTTTACTTTTTCCTCTGCCTACTCTGTTGAATGCGAGGTACAACGTGAATCTTAAAAAATAAACAATAAAAACTAACACATTTATAGATCATTATAGGATTTACTAAATAACAATTTAACAATTATTATATGCAGAACAATTAAGGGTTTAGTAATTTTTCGATCGTTCGTTTTATAATGAACATGGTAACACTGACAGGTAGCACGGTAAATAACCGTCGGGTCACATTTCGGGAAATGCGATCTGATGCGTTTCTATAGACTCTTTGTCATTATTATCACTAAGGAGATTAACGGATATTATTGTTTAAATTATTGTTAAAACAAGATATCATGGCGAATATAAAAAAATCTTTATACAACGGCAAACTATCTATATAAAGCTATTTTAAATATTTTAGCTCATTTGCAGTTAGACTTTGTTACAGTATACAACCATTTTTTACTTTATTACACATTTAGGTTTCCAAGAGTTCAAGCGGGTTCAAATACCGCTAAGTCAAAATTTTGAATTCGTTTTAATTTCGCAAATTTGTCATAGTGAAGTGCGTGGTGGGTGAAAGTACTATAAAAAAGTTTTTTTTTTAATTAATAATTTCATTATGATTTATGTTGAAATGCAGAAGAAACATGGAAAATCAAAGAAAATACTAGACAATTTTGTGGTTTTAAGTAAAGTTAAAATAGAGCCTTGGCCTGGGGAGTACGTTGAAGATATAGTCGAAATAGCCGAGGATGGTATGATGTTTGAATTTGTATTGCTTATTATGTGTATTATATGTATTGCGCGGCGTTGAGTTCTGCCCCTTAACACGCAATGCCTCCAGAATTCGGGAGGAAGTGGGGAACGGAGTGTCTTAACACTAAGTTCCCTTTGCCTACCCTGCTGTGTGCGGGATACAGCGTGAAACTGATTTTTTTTAATTATATGTACAAAACGCGGCGTTAAATTCGGCTACCTAACCGGCGCGGTGTTTCTTCAGAGACTGTGTGATTCTGATATCTGATGTAACTTGAGTGTCTATCAAAATACTGGTACCCTACAAACATTGTCCGACCATAGTCGACTGGTGAGGAATGCAAATATTTTGATTTCAATTCTCGTAATAAATATAACAGTTTTTTTTTTACTATTTAATGATTCAAATACATTTTTTTAACATGTTGTCATTAAGCTATCATTATATATAACTTTCAGAGATTACTCCTCTCAAATACCTAGTGTATTTATAATGACTCGAAAAAATTACCAGTATTTTTTCGCTACAACCCTTGTCTAGTTTAAAATTAATGTAAAATACTAAAAGCCCTAGTATTCTGCAAAGCGAATTAACAATCGAGCTGTATATGCCAATTTTTAAAAATTTGTTTTTCTCCCAAATTTCTGCTACATTAAAATGAACACTGAAAATCTTTTTTAACCATTTTTAAAGTGTTATTCCACACTTAGGAAAGAAAAATACTTATTTAGAAAACGTATAAAAATTTGAACGTAGCAGGTTTTTATACGTTTTCTAAATAAGTATTTTTCTTTCCTAAGTGTGGAATAACACTTTAAAAATGTTTAAAAAATATTTAAAATAGTATTCTCTCTTGCCAAACGATAATTCTTAGTAATTATCTTTGGGTAGCGGAAATTTGTAAAAATCTCCCTACAGAGATACTAACAACATAAATAAGTTATAACAAGCGTATAAAAATTTCGACGTAGCTTGGCGAGAACGTATGGCTTAATGGTCAGAGCGCCTGGTCGGATTCCAGGAGGCGCGGGTTCGAGTCCCGCTACGTTCAAATTTTTATACGTTTTCTAAATAAGTAACACTGAAAATCATTGAACATACATAAGGGTGGAACGGATAGGTACCGAGGCCCCCTAGCCATAGACAACCGTTGATCCGTCGATCGTGTTACACTTACTTACTGTATATTATTGATGATAATGAAAATGATGATGACATTTTATCACTAAATTAAATATATCTCCCGTTGTTTTTTTCTTTGCTTATTTTTTTAAGAAATTCTTTGGAAATCAAGTTCACTATCATACAATAATATAATGAGTAACATTTTGGCAACTGCACGTATTATTATGTATTGGATGAAACTTGGCAGTCGAGTCTAACAGTTGGTGTATTTATTTAGACTTTAGTTATTGAAATTATCTTTACAATCCTTGTTATTTTTTGACTAAAACAGACGTTTAAAATTATTTTTTAAAAGAAAATAAAGGCATTAATGTATTATTAAAGTTATAAACCTAGAAAAAGGTTAGATGCAGTGTTGTAATTATTCCATTCGACGTTTACAAAATAAACACACGATGGATATACAATACGCTGTAGATTCCACATTGTTTCTGTATAGATGCAGTAAGTACTGATATTATATAGGCAATTACGCTTATTTAAATCGGTGAATTCAAAGGTATATTTATAATATATATTGTACGTTTGACTTTTTACCAAATTTCGTAATATAAGCGTAATCTTGTTTATTTTGTCATGCCAAGCTTAAGAGCAGTGTCCTGAAACTAGATTCTGCCTGTCCACATAAACTTGTAAAGTATGTATGCTAGGGTCTATTGTAAAATAACTTAATATATTTCTTCCTTCAGTTACAGTTTTTTTTCACAACATAAATGTTAATCAATTAAAGAGTAGCTTTTCGCTTATACCCAACACAAAGCAGGATAGAAAGAAAGAAACTAATATCAAGACACGCCGTTTCCCATACGCATTATTTCCCCGAATAGGGATCGAAACCACAACCACCAAACTTGATGTCAACCCGGCACCACTTAACATTTACTTAAGTATATTTATTGTAATAGTAATTTTTATCTTATATCGTTTTCTTTCAGTAACAAATGGTGATTCAGAGTTCAGAGGACGCGAGGAGGAGGCGGGAGACACTTTACCTACAGACATGTCTGACACCAGCGAGAGTGAGCCTGACAAACCACCTAAGTATGTTATACTGTATTTTATACTGACAATTGATAAAATTCTTGTAATAATTATAAAGTGTCTAATATAACTGTTTCAATATACTGTTTCATATATTTTAGGAACTGTAGTCTGTCAAACAAGATATATGAATAACCAATTGTCCTTCATTTTTTGCTTACAAATTAAGCTAATTAATTAAATATGTATAAAAAATATATATGTAATTCACATTAAAACCAGAAAAAAAGTATTCTGAGACATCAGCATTAGGTATGCTGCGTTTTGAATAATCGTACTTGTGGATCTGTTCAACGAAAACTAACAAATGTGTTGTTATGAACAACAATATGTAACTACGTATACATACTACTTGCCTGTTTAATACTTATACAATATAAAAATATAGGTATTATAAATATGCAAATATTTTTTTTATATAAGCAGTGGCGAAGAAGAAAAATGTACGTCATCACACGAAGGCAAGATATTCCTGCAACAGGAATTTCCATTCAACATCGATCAGTTATTTACTATGATATTCACCAACTCCAAGTTTAACCTGGAACTGCTCGCTGCTAGAGGAACTTCCGATTACGTACAGGTCGGTCCAAAACAGCATTTTTGCCATCTTCACGCTCATTCTCGCATAGCAGGTTAGGCAGAGGGAATCTTTAAGACGTCCCTTTGCCGCCTGTTGAGTGGCGTACCTCAACGCCGCGCTTTATCTTGTTACTAGATGAAATGAAAATCTTTAATTCCACTGAATGAGAGTCAAAGCCACGGCTGTTTCGTCAATCAGAGTGTACCGCTGCAACACGACGACGTTTTTATCTGTTTTTATATTTTTTACAAGTACTTGTTATTTATTTAGCCATTTAGTTTAATGTTGTAATACTTCTTATGTAGTGAGATTGAATTAGTGAATGTTTAAAATATAACTACTATATAACTATTAAATAGAAAGGGAGACGAGTACATATTATAATACAATAAGGATACTATTAATTAATTGATTACAGTCAACTTATTTTATTAAGTTTATGATTTCCTTACCCAAAAAGAAAATAATGTTGTTTTGTAACTGTTACATTTACATTGATTGCAGGCGCCATGGCAACCACAAAATGGTTTGAAATGTCGACAAGTGAGTTACACCCTGAGTCTCACGTCGGGGCCGATGGGACCCAAAGAAGTGCATGTTACCGAGACACAGGTAATACCTTATGTCATTTTAGATTTATTTTTTGTTATATAGGGGAGAGGGGGGTAGCTTAGAACAGGGGCACCTTTGAAAATATGTGTTAACAGAGCTATTTTAAAAAGAAATTTTGGTAGATTTTTTTTGAGTAGTGGCAGCACTAATCTGCACACGTGTCATCTGTCACCGCTGATATATGAGAGCCAGTTGTTGAGTTATGAGGAGTGTTTTATTTTGAGTAAAATTTTATACATTTTTAAATAAGCGCGTAAGGATCGCAGGGATCCAATTCAGGGTATATGGTTTTATTTTTTCCTCTTTTAGTTAGATTGTTTCATATATCATGCAATAAACTAGAGATTACTACAATTTTTAAACTTTTACTTGAAAAAAAAACGTTTGGAAATTTTCAAATACCACTGAGGCAGCTTTGAACAAAATAAAGGGGGCAGTTTTGAATATTATTATATGTCAAAAAATACCGCGAAAGTGGCGCAGCGGCACGAAGTGTGACTGTAAAACCGACTGGTCGTGGGTTCGATCCCCACTCGAGAAGATGAAATAATTACTTAAATTTATATTTCCATTTTTTCGTTCTGGTGTCGAGGCTAAGCGCGACGTTGAATTCTACCACTCAACACGCAATGCCTCCAGAATTCGGAAAGTGGGGAACGGAGTGTCTTAACACTAAGTTCCCTCTGCCTACGTGCTGTGTGCGGGATAAAACGTAAAGCTAATTTTTATTTCTTACGTAGACTACTTTCCCCAATTTCAGTTGCTGGTTACGTCACGTACTACATTCATGTTTTCCTTTAAATTAAATTTTTCTAAGTTCAAATTAGGGTACAAGTAAACTGATTTTTTTTTTAAATATTTTGTTTTATTTTCATAATATTAGATTAATTCTATAATTGATCCCATAATGTTAATTACTTCTACGAAGCTACTTTTTTGTTTTTTTTTAAGTTTTTAAAGTCTTAATAATATTAAAGTTATTTAACACAAGTACAATCGCAATATTAAACTAGGTATATTTTTTTAAGTTAACATGGTACTGATATTTGATCTCCATCGTTTCAAATGTTAAGTTTATTAATAAAATTACTCAAAAGCCTTTTAATTTCATTGAATTCGATGATAGTTCAAAACTGCCCCATATATGTTCAAAGCTACCCCGGAAGGGAGGCAGCTTTGAACATTTGACTACTGCTACTAAAGTTGATATTGCACTTTTAACTTATATATTAGAGGCCGGTCGTGGCGCAGCGGCACGAGGTGTGACTGCAAAACCGACTGATTGTGGGTTCGATCCCCACTCGAGGAGATCAAATATTTACTTAAATTTATATTTCCATTTCTTCGCTCTGGTGTCGAGGTTAAGCGCGGCGTTGAGTTCTGCCACTCAACACGCAATGCCTCCAGAATTCGGCAGAAAGTGGGGAACGGAGTGTCTTAACACTAGGTTCCCTCTGCCTACCCTGCTGTGTGCGGGATACAGCGTGAAGCTAAAAAAAAAAAAAAAAACTTATATATTTTTCTCCATATGATGCTACGATTTTGTGGCACAATAGTTGGACTAAGCAATGTGAAATAGTAAACAAGTTAAAACCTGTAGAATTTTTAGAAATGACACAAAGTTTAAAAATCGTTGGAATGTGCCCCCCTCTCCCCTATTTGTAATTATATATTTTTTTATTTAATACAATTTAACATTTGTTACTGTGTAGTAGAGATAACTAAAATAGCATAAAAAATAAGGATTTGATTCAATTTACATGTTGGAGCTATTAGTGATGATAATTAAAAAAAAACATGTGTTTTCATATGAAAAATACTTGAATGATTAAAGTTATTACGATGTTTAAAATGGACACGCACTCTTGTAAGCGTCGTAGAGCGGGTTCGAGTTCCGATACATTCGATTTTTTTTTTAATTTTCTTAAATAATACTTTTTGTAATCCTTGTGTCTCTTTCTTTCAAGGTAATGAATAAATGCAGCAGACCCGGTGTCCTCTACTCGATAGAATCTACAAGTGAGAATACGGGAATCCCCTACGCTGATTATTTTAGTGTACAAGCGCATTATTGTTTAAGAAGGAAGGCTCCAGAAAGAACTACTTTATTATTGTGTGGACATATTAAGTATAAGAAGACCATGTGGCCGTTGATTAAGGGTTAGTTGTTTCTTGTATTTCACGCTGTATGCCATATAGATACACTCCATTGCTCATGCAGTAGTCAATTCTTTAGGAGAATGCGTGTTGCGTGGCGGAAATCAATGAGGGGCTTTGTCTAGCACGGGTAAATTATTCATTCACGTAGGTGGAAATTGAATTCATAACCTTTGCGGTTATGGTATGGCATATAAACATACATACACATACTCGTACGTATACAAAAAAAAAAAAAAATCAGCTTGACGCTGTATCCCGCAGACAGCAGGGTAGGCAGAGGGAACGTAGTGTTAAGACACGACGTTCCCCATTTTCCGCCGATTTCTAAAGGCATTTTGTGCTGACACCAGAGCTAAAAAAAGGGAAATATAAATTAGAACAAATATTTCATTTCCTCAAGTGGGGAGGAAATGAAAGGGGACGAAGAGGAGGTGATAATTACTGAATATACCTACATAATATATATTAAGTTTCGTTAGATGCCACGTTGAAAAGGAGCAAATTTATAGAAAGTTAATCAGCCAGGTAGTGTGCTTTAAGCAGAGACTTAAGCGATTAATACTCTTAGAAAAATTAAATTAAATTAGCTTCACGCTGTATCCCGCACACAGCAGGGTAGGCAGAGGGAACCTAGTGTAAAGACACTCCGTTCCCCACTTTCTTCCGAATTCTGGAGGCATTGCGTGTTGAGTGGCAGAACTCAACGCCGCGCTTAACCTCGACACCAGAGCGAAGAAATGGAAATATAAATTTAAGTAAATATTTCATCTCCTCGAGTGGGGATCGAACCCACAACCAGTCGGTTTTGCAGTCGCACCTCGTGCCGCTGCGCCACGACCGGCCTCATTAATACTCTTAGCTCGTCTTATATTAATGCGATAGCTGATCAGCTTTGACTATGTAAGAATGGGTAAAAAAGGAAGGAATGAGAAGGGACAAGATTTTCATCGGACCGGAGAGAAAAGGCGTAAAAGTTGCTTAAAAATTCAAGCCAATTGATCGTTTTGCGGTGAGCAGACCAAATATAAACCGAATACAAAGATTTTGGAGTCGCTCCAGCCTGTGTATATGAGATCTGATCAAAAAATAACCGTTATTTTTTTTTCCAAAAAGTGTTTATTTATTTATCAATGACTATCTTATCCTCTTCAAAGTAATCCCCCTCAGATATAATACACTTATGTCAGTGTTTTTTCCAATTCTCGAAACACTTCTGAAACGCGCTTTTTGATATCGCCAACAGCTCCTGTTTCGATTTCTCTTTTATCTCTTCAATTGTAGCAAAACGCATTCCTTTCATTGATGTCTTCAGGTTTGGAAAGAGGAAAAAGTCAGCAGGAGCAAGTCCGGTGAATACGGTGGTTGAGGCATGATAACGGTTTTGTTTTTGGCTGACAGACATAAACATCGATGTGTGAGCTCGTTATCATAGTGCATAATCCATCATTGTTGTTTGCACAATTCTGTGCGAACTTGCTTGGCATGAGCGGAACGATATGCCAACATCATCAGCAACCTCTCTTATAGTGATTCGACGATTTTCCAAAATAATTTTCTTCACTGCTTCAATGTTTTCATCGGTTGTTGACGTGCTCGGGCGACCACGACGAGCATCGTCATTGACATCTTCTCGGGCTTCCTTATACCTGTTATAACACAATTGAACTTGTGCTCTGCTCATAATAGACTCACTTAACGCCACAGTCAACATTTCAAATGTCGCATTTAACTGAATTTTTTACACAAAACTTAATACAGTTTCTTTGATCTATTTTTTCGAATAGTAAAAAATCGAAGAGCACACCAAAACGCGATGAACTTTTTTATCTGTCAAAAACAAATTCACATAACAGAAAAAAATGCATACACATACGTAACTCATGAAATTTCAAAATAACAGTTATTTTTTTATCAGACCTCGTATGCTTACCTCTAATATCAATATATCAGGTGATACCTGCATAATCCAGAATCGATAGTTATAGAAGGTTTGCCAGCACAATTTTATTAGGGATAGCATGAAAATTGCACAGTCTTCGAAGAGAAGGAACTGCTACAGAACGCTTCTGGCTGGAGTTCATTGACATGCAGATCCCATGTTAAATGAGTATCCATCGTTATATCTAAAGAAAAGGTTGTAACATAAATTTGTAAATCATCGGCATATTGATAGTAGAAGCAGATATATAGTGGCAAATTGTATTAATGAAAACTGAAACCAGGAGCGGAGACAACACGCCACACCGCCGGTGGAACACCGACATTAACGGCTGACCAATTAGAGAAAGAGTCTTCTATTCATGTATCTATGTGTTGCCTGCGAACGCAACTTCTTGTCGTGCTATAACCGAAACGAAACCGAATTAGAGTGGATTAAATAAATTTTGATTGGACTAGTCGCTCTCACACTTTGTAAAGGAATTAAAGTATAGATATTGAACAATATTCGAAGACGGATTGATTGTTTCTGTAAAGCTGAGCATCTTTTCAGGAAGAAGAGAACTTAGAGGAATTGACAGATGTATTTAGAATAAGTTTTGTGACAAGAGCTACAGTAATGGGACAAATCATATTACGATAGATTCAATTGAATCCAACAGTATTAAATTTTATGGCCATAATATTTTTCTTAACTGAACGTAAAAGTTAGAAAGTCAGGAGCAGGGGGAGCTTAGCGTGTTTATTTTATTTGTACTATCTATATTAGCCGAAATGGAGACGCGCTTGTTTAGCTAATTTAGATAATTATTATGTAGAATAATGTTTTATTTTGTCCTTCTCACTCAGCTTCACGCTGTACGCTCCTCCTCACTCCAAGGTATTTAAGAAAATTCCAGATTTTTTCGAAGTATTTCTCTTCAATAATAGACTTATAGATATGGCTTTCTTAACTATCTATATATATTTACAAAGTCTATTGTAATGATTACGTATCTTTATATATTTATCTTCGTTTATGTCACTTGGGTTAGCTAAAAATTTGGACTTATAAAAACGCTTTTAAAAGGATTTTGTATTTCTGGCGTGAACCACGGATTTGGAAGATGTTTCATTCGGACAAGCCGGACAGGTGCGAGAAGTAAATAATGACACTTGCTCTTTTAGTCCTTGTGCATTAGTAACTACCGACCAGCCAATACTAATGGCATCTTGGCGCAAATGCTCAAAATCTATACCGCTAAAATTGCACCTCAGAAGAATTCTTCAATTTAGCTTTAGGTGGCTTTAGTTTATACGATACTTACAAATTATCGTGATAAGAAAACTCAGGACTGGAGGAACATTGACTACGTTTTGCAGTGGAAGATACGACAATGAGGTCAAGGAGTAAACAGAGTGCAGTTGAGAATTTTATGGGTAGAAGCAAGGAGGAGAATATTTAAATTTGCTCTAGTTACTTAAGAACGCAAATGATGAGCTCAGTAGTCATACTTTACAAGGCATGTGTTAAAATCTTCTATCAGCAACGTGTGATTATAGAGGGGTTTATAGTATATGTCCAGCAGAGTTTCATATGATGAGAAATAATCAACTGCCAGATTAGGGTAGGGATAATATACTCCAAGAATTATTTTAGTAGTACAAAAAAATACTTCAATGAATAGGTTTTCAGGACCCGTTACCCCAGTGTTTAACGAAAAGGGAATATGGAAACGCAAGTAAATAGTTACACTACTGTCATTTCTTATTAGATGGAATTCTGGTAGTGCATAGGATATTGACGGTAGACAGGGTCTCAGCCAAGATTCGGAAACAAGAAACCTTTTAGGATTACTTTGCTGGGAATGTGAATTATTAAACTATTTTCTTCAAATTTACAAAAGTACATTAAACATTAACAAAGGTACAGTAGTTTATGTTACATTTATTATAAAAAAAATATGTAGGCATGAAGGAGTTCGCGAAATTATTTAATGTAATTTTAGAGAAAGAGCAAGTTGAATAATAAAAGTTTGATTCTCACCCACAATGTCCGATTATTATTATCCAACTATTACGTAATAATATGATATTTTTGTTCAATATTTTCAGCGTTCCTAGAAAAGAACGCAATGGGCGGCGTGGAGGAGTTCGCGCGGCTGCTGGAGGCGCGGCTGACGGCGGTGGCGCGCCCCCCGCGCGCCGCGCCCGCGCCCGCCCGCGCGGCCCTGCGCCGCCGCCGCCGCCACGACGCGCCGCTCGGGCCCGCCGCGCTCAGTCTGGCGCCCGCCGCCGCCGCCGCCGCCCGCGCGCCCGCCGCCTCGCGCCGCGGCACGTGGCTCGCCCTCGCCCTCCTGCTGCTGCTAGCCCTCAATGCGCTGCTGTACTGGAAACTGTACTACGGCGGCAGGCAGGACGACAGGGACTATGACATGCATGCACGGTGGGTGTATGTTTGTTTGTATTCGTATACGTATCTTAAAGTATTTAGACTTCAAGATAATATTTGTTAAACTTTTGATTTTTTTTAAATTTAGTTCAGCACAACAGACAATTGGTCCGTACCCAAGTTTTTACTTTATTATTTCACCTATATCCTCATTATTTATAATAATTACATAATTGTTTTCATACATACAATTAATATCTATTATAAGAGAATATAATTTTTAACTCTACATTATTTGAGGCCAGTCGTGGCGCAGCGGCACAAAGTGTAATTGTAAAACGGATTGGTTATGGGTTCGATTCCCACTCGAGGAAGAGAAATATTTATTTATATTTCCATTTTTCACTCTGGTGTCGAGGCAAAGCGCGGCGTTGAGTTCCGCCACTCAACACGCAATGCCTCCAGAACTTGGCGGAAAGTGGGGAACGGAGTGTCTTCACACTAGGTTCCCTCTGCCTACCCTCCTGTGTGCGGGATATTAGATTATTTAATTATTTAATTCCGCATGTTCAGCACGAGCGCGCTGAGCTCGGAGCAGGCGGCGCAGTGGGCGCGCGCGCTGGAGCGCCACGCGCGGCGCCAGCGCGGCGAGCTGCTGGCGTGGCGCGCCGCGCTCGACCGCACCGTGGCGCACCTGCACCAGGTACGCGCTGTAACCCACACAACCAACTAGAGAACAGTGTCTGCATTCTAAACATACTTTAAGTAGCACAAAAATATAGACAAATACTAATCATTTGAAAAAAAGTAACACAATTGCAAATGCCAATTGTTATTTTTTTTTACCACATATTATTATTGACCATATAATTTTCTATGGCCAGAAGTAGCGCAATGGTACAAAGTGAGATTGTAACGCGACTGGTTGTGAGTTCAATCCCCACTCGAGGAAGTGAAATATTTATTTAAATTTATATTTCCATTTCTTCGCACTGGTGTCGGGGCAAAATGCGTTGAGTACCACCACTTAACACACAATGCCTCCAAAATTCGGCGGCATTTAGGAAATGAAGTGCTTAAATCTAAGCTACTTCTGCCTACCCTCCTGTGTGCGAGATACAGTGTGAAGCTGATCTCATATTTTTACATATACTCTTATATTTTTTCTACGCTTACTTTCAGACAGAACAAGCTTTAGCAAAATTATTAGAAACAATCAAACCTGCACTTGAAAAACCAGATGACACTGAACACGAGGAACTATAGACTTCTTAGTGACCCCCTAGTGACTTCTCAGTGACCCAAGTGACCTCAGTGACCCCTGATCTCAAGACACTTTATATGTTGAATGTCTTAGTGAATACTATCTTTTTTGATAGATTATAACTTAATATAGATTTTTTTCTTATTAATTTAAAAAGAAATATGGATTCCATTTATATTACATATGTGATGGTTGTGGGTTCGATCCCATTTGAGGGAATGTCTATATTATAAATATGTTCGTTCGTTTCCTAGGTCGATCAAGTTAAGCAATATACGGCGTTAAGCTCGAGTGTCTTTAGATATTTAAAGATTATATTTAAATAAATTGTTATGTCCGTAGTTTCGTATACGTTAGGTTTAATTGTAAGCAAAAATAGTAATTGCTTTATATTTTTAATCTGTTCTCGGCAGTACAAAATGTAAATAGTGTCACGCGACCATCAAATCTGTTACTAGTATTATAAAATAATGAGTCTATTGCATAGTGGTTAAATATTCAATATTCCTTTTGTTTAAAAGGTTTTTGAAGTAAGGTCTATCTCTTTCTGGCCCCTTTTTTTTTAGTTTGAATGTTTGTATATAGTAATTTAAAAAAAATTATAAATGTAAAGAAATCAATAAAAATATGTATTTAACTTCCATTTATAGAAAAAAATATATAATAGTTTACATGAAAGTGATTTAACTCATATATTTTTTTATTTAAATATTATTTAAAATACAAAAGTATATGATATATATAAGAAATATCAACAATTGCTATTTGTGGTGACTGTACAATAATATTTCCCCGCGGCGTTGAGTTCAACACTCAACGTCTCGAAATTAGACAAAAAATGAGATAAGGAGTGTTTTTCAAGAAGTTTTTTTTATTTCAAAGCTTCGGCAATTAAAAAACAGCACTTATATAAAACTGACATGTTTTTAATTGCTTTTTTTAAACTACTTGTAAAAACAACATACGATACTTTGTTTATGTTTTTTTAAGAATATTTTTATGAGTTAGGTCACTTTTCCACCGATGGTCATCATATTTGCTAACTTTAAAAAAAAAACGAAATTTACTACATATAAAGTAAATATATTAATGTATTTTTTAAATGCCAAATTTAAGTATTGTTTTGTGATATTATTCATAGACAGATGGACAGAAATCAATGTTTTTTATATAAATTAATAAATCTAAGATATATTTTATTATATTATATTCTTGATATAGGGGTTTATGCTGTTTCTTTTTTTTTATTATTGCATTCTTTTATATTTCAAAATCAAGTTAATGGGTTTTTTATTCAATCATGATATTTACAGTTAATTATAAATAATGTTTTTATTAAACAATATAAATAAAACTATTTGTTTGATAACTATCTCTATAACTATCTATGAGCTTATTACTCATTGTAGCTTACTTAACAGAATTTATGGTAAATTCCATGATACTGTGTTTCTTTATCTTTTCTAAAAAGATAAAGATGCATTATATCAAAATAAAAAAAAAACTATAATGAATTAAAAGAAGCAGTTAAATATTTCTATTCTTTTGCCAATATATTTTTCTTTTTATTTAATAAGTAATGACCACGGTTTTTAACTTAAATCGAATATTGAAATACAAAACACCAGCATTTTTCGTAGAGCCTAGTGTTTAGTAGATTTATAAAGAAAAGTACAAGAATAATGATTATGTGGAATATCTTTTACTTGACGATGTGTTTGTGGCAAATTAGGTGTAAGTTTAAATATAACGGAGGGGAGTATTTATACTATATAATATATTATTCTAAAATAAACGTAATATATTTGTAACATAAATACTAAACTGTCTACTGAATATTGGCAAAAAATAGTAAAAAATGTGATGAATCACGATGATGCGACAGAAACGTCAAAATATATAACTAATAATTAAAAATTCTATTTGTTTTGTGCGTTGAATTCCTGCACTCAACGCGCAATATTCGTTTTCGAAGTTGGGAACTGAGTTTTTCACACAGTTCCCCTCTGCGGACATGCTATACTAGCTATGCTGAAAGTTGTTTAAATTCTCGGCAATTTTCTCTTTCAATAATCGCGTCATAGTTTACCGCACCTTTTATATACAATGTGTATATAAAAAATAAATAAGCATTCAATTTTTGTAACACTATTATTTATTATAGTTGTAAAGGCATTCCTATTTTAATTTTTTTTGCAGGATTTTATTCAAAATATCATAATAATCATAAAAGTTGATGATGACAAATTATTCTTTAGTTCATATAGTAAGGTCAAAAATGGAAACAATCTTAACATTAATCATTAAATAAAATAATTTTTAATAATTGTAAAAAACTAAAAATTTTACAAATTGAAATTTTTATGTATATATGTATAAGGAATTAAAATAATTAATTAAATTTCAATTTTTTATATATTTTAAGTCATTTTTTTTTATTGAAATTATTTACAAAACAAATAAAATAAATGTCTGTTTTGATGATAGTGATGATAGTGTCCGATAGTTTAGTAGATAAAATAACCAGTAGTTTCAAATTTAAATATTATAATTTTCACAAATTATCTTAATTTATTTGATAAATAATCTTAAATTTATGAACATGTCAATTCATATTGTTGTACTTTGAATGTCTGTTGAAAAAATATTTATCGAAAATAAGGATTTACTTAAAAAAACGTATATTTTTACTAATGGTTCTAACATCATTATTTTCAAATTCATAATCAATTCATCTTGAAATAAAATATATATATTTAATTCATACATATATATTGAATATATATATCTTATAACACTTTGTGATGGCCATCTTTTTTATTATGATTTAATATTTCTTGTAATATATAATGTCGTGTCCATTTAATTATACGTAAAGTATAGAAATAAAGAAATTTAGTGAGAAATAAAAAACGCACAGGTAGTTTTAAAATTAATATTTATTAAGTACTATTTAAAGTAAAATAATTAGTAAGAGGATCGATCTGCTATAGGTAATATGCGGAATATTGAAAAAAAAATATAGTTAAAGATTTCTTGAAACTATCAATACCTGTGCGTTGTTTTGTAAATAAGTTGTTTAAATACATTTTTCCAATAGATAGATTTTAATAAACTTGGTGAATTTACGTATTTAGTGGTATAGTTGTATCTAAAAATGTTTGCGTGTTACAAATTATCAGTTGAATTTTATGAGTGACGTCTAAAGACTGGTGTAACGTGGAATAATAAGGAAAGAAAATATTTAATTTCGAGTGAGAGTCGAACCGACAATCGTCATGTTGCACCTGCACTCCGACTGGCTTCAAGGAACGATGTATGAACGTACTACGTAACTACTAGTTGCTATATAGAAATTAAATGAAATTATTTGTCAGAGGTCAGTCGTGGCGCAGCGGCACGAGGTGTGACTGTAAAACCGACTGGTTGTGGGTTCGATCCCCACTCGAGGAGATGAAATATTTACTTACATTTATATTTCCATTTCTTCGCTCTGGTGTCAAGGTTAAGCGCGGCGTTAAGTTCTGCCACTCAACACGCAATGCCTCCAGAATTCGGCAGAAAGTGGGGAACGAAGTGTCTTAACACTAGGTTCCCTCTGCCTACCCTGCTGTGTGTGGGATAAAAAGAAGAGCTCTGTAGATTTTCATTAACCACGGCCATATGTAAAAAATATGAACATTTGAAACTTTGACGGGTTCCCCTGTGAAGTTGCAGATTTTAGACACCCGACAATATTGATATGGACAAGCGAATTATCAACTCTGTTTTCAGACGTCACTTAGTGCTATTACAATGAAAGTGACCTAGCCCGAACTTCTGTCACTTTAAATTTTTATTTTTGTCTATCAAGTAAAAGGCTATTCTGAGATTCTATTATTTCTTATAAATCGAATATTTTCGAGTTAGATCACTTTTCTTTTGGATGGGAGCAGTGTTATAAACAGTGTTTCTAGCGTAGGATAAGGAATTGTATATCAAAAATATATTAATTGTAAAGTTGACATTTTCATTTTAGTTTGGTTTTTAGTGAAACTAGATTGGTGCTTTTATTAGTTTTGAATTGTGACGGTGTTCGTATTTATTTGTCATTTTGCTAACAGTCCTTGGGAAGTTGAAATATTAAAACGTCACCTTCCGCTCTGTATATCGTTTCTGCACAAAGTTAAAACTTGCTAACTAATATACTATACAGATTTGTACCTGAAAATATATTGTATACATATGTGAAATAACAATGCATCTTGGAAGGCAGATATGTATATGTAGGTCAACAAGTCGTGTTAAACAACGCGCATCAATTCAGAATGTCTTAGTTTAGGTCGGCCGCGTCTTGTTGACAGTACTTTATCGACGTCATATTAAAAGTACGTACGTAGTATTTAAAAAAAGCAGTTGTCATTAATATTTGTGTAAAAGCGGAGAATAATCAACGTAGTGTCACAGCACTGTTCTCTCTGACCCGCCGTATTCTTGTATATAAGCAATGTAACGAGCACTGTTAGCAAAATGTGTAATTTCATTCCAAGAATTGATCTGATAAGTGTTGGAGTGTAGTTTCCTACTAGACGTGGAGTGTTCACACTTCTCAGTATTCAAATAAATATTTTAATGTATTATTTGTATTTTATTCTTATTTCAATCCATTTTGTATATATGTGTATATCGTTGCAAGTAAATGAATAAAACACCAAGATTGCAATAAACACGCCAACGTTATTTTGTTGTCAGAAAACTCGAGAAAAAAGAATGTTTTTATTTCTTCAAAAATAACAGATAATAAACATTGTACAGTCTAGCTAAGCGCGTGACGTCATGCGGAGTCGGTACTACACCTTCATACTTTGGATAGTTGCACGCGCGCGGTTTAATAATTTCACTAAAGTTAATGCGTCAGACCTGAGAAAAACCTGCGCAAGAAACGACGGCGGAAAGGCGGGACTTTTTTTTTTAAATCAATTATACAAAAAAAACATTTGAACATTCTGACAATGATACTTTGCATCATCCCACCCAAACGAAAAACAAATACTTTATTTGCTGTAAGGAATGAAGCGATTTATTTGTACACGCGCGACTTCAAACTTTTTAAAAAGCAGTGATACTTTCCAACGCTGTGACTGGAAATCCTAACCAAATTTTCTATAAAACAATTTGACGTATTGGCGTGACTCAATGCGAAACTCAACGCCGCAGTCTTGCTATTAGATGGCAATGAACGCATTATGCAGAGTGGAGTTAAACCATCGCGTTTAGTTTTTAAACTATGACTTAAAACTGTAGGAATTATTTTTCACTTTGGAGAGCAAAAATATTTCACGAGTTTCACTGCCAGAGGCAATATTTATTATACTATGTGTTATATTAATTTCTTTTCTTTACAAAAAAAGCATACATAGTTTCAAAAGATAAACAAAATATCGATACACTATAATATTATAAACTTAATATAAATAAATTTTGTTTATAGCAGAGTGAGACAATTATTAAGTATAAAATAAAACAACGATTGATAGTAATTATTTATTTAAAAAATCACTTACCCTTCATTTCGACGAAAACGATGGTTTCATATGTAGTTTATATAATATAGTAACTTTTACTGGAATTCATATTCCCACTAATCTTAATGTATACTGGTTCTCAGATTCGATCAGCTAAGCTGACTCCGCATATCCTACGAAGAGATCGCATCTCCACGGCATTCATCTTTCTATCATTCTTCTGTAATACCCACGTTTCGCTGCCGTATAACAGACGGTAATAAAACTGCATTGTGTACGGCCGAACGCGCAGCTGTGCTGACGTTTCGCCGTCTCATCAGGTGCAGGCACCGCTAACCCTGTTACCGGCAGCAATATCATCTCATATCTTTCATCTCTTCTGAACATACTTCCCAAATACTCGTATACCACTTCATTCACTTGTTCTAATATCTTACCATTTACACTGATCTTGCATTCCATCCTTTCTTCATCTCTTTCAACAATCAGAATCTTTTATCTTATTCGCATTCAGGCTAATTACTACAGGCTTATTATTTACTTTTTAGAATACATATAAAAATTTTAACGAAAGAATAATGACTAATTCTAACTAATTGTTTAGACTGATTCAACATATCTCATATGATTTAGTGGGTAGTTCACTGACAGTACTTGAGAATAAGTTATTATGAGAGTAAACAACGTGCGTCAATAGTGCGGACTGAGTGCGCTGTAACATGTCTGTATGTTACATATAACTTATCCTTCTATCAACTTGCTAATGTTACAGAAGTAGCTCTCGAAAGTTATAATTTTTTTTTTATTAATATTTGTATAAATTTATTTAAAAAAAATAGTTTAAAATAACTAATTTCAAAAATAAAATCTGAAAATCGTATTAGTTTTTGACGAGAATTTTTTATTTGAATTTGTCAAATACAAAATTAAGATTTTACTGTCGTTATAAAAATGATACTCACACCCGCTCATAGTTTAGATAGACAAAGTGCAGTGTTAGGATTTGCTCCAAATCAAATCAATAGTTTTTTTTTTATTTTGTTTATGGAAAAGGACAAGGCAAACGAGCGTTCGGGTCACTTGATGGTAAGTGACTACCGCCGCCCACGACCCCGTGCAACACCAGAGGAGCTACAGGTGCGTTGCGGCCGACAAGGTGGAGGTAGACGTGATTTTTGAAGGTACCCATGTCATATCGACCTGGAAGCACTGCCACGGGTAGGCCATTCCATAGTTCCGTGGCGCGTGGAAGGAAGTTCCTACGAAACCACAGAGTTGTAGTGGATTGACACATATCCAGGTGGATGTGGATGTGTCCCTATATCTGAAGTAAATGACTGAACTAAATGTTTCAAGATTTACATTAAAACAATGAACTCTCAAATTAATAATAGCCTGAGGAGTCAATTTATCAACTTATCGTATCTAAAGGATCAAATAATGGGGATAAAATACATTACCTGCACAAAAAATGATTATTATCACTAAAAAGAAAACAAAAAACAACCAAATTAAAGACAACTGTGTCAAGATTTATTTAAAAATCCATCATACACAGCAGTCTGGGACTTAAACATTAGACACTAACACTTAGTGACCCCAATCTATTTGTCATCATCCTTGAACACCATGGTGGAGTGGCACTTGCCGCAGTAGTGCCTGTCCTCCATGACGGCCATGAACACTCCAGCACCGCACTGTTCTCCAGTACATTCCCTGCGGAGACGATGGATCTTGCCATTCTCGTCCACCTGGAATTTAAAAAATGTTTATACAATAAAAGGTAAACAATATCTACCTGAATGACTAGGAAAACAATGGATTTTTATCAGAATTATAAACATTTACTAATTTCAAGCAAATCTTATAAAATACACCTAAATAAACAAGAGTGAACATGTTTTAACAACTTTTATGGTTTATTGTGTGAAAGACCTCATTAAATATAAATTTTATGGTTATTAAAAATATAAATATTTTGTTGCATTTCGAGTTTCAACATTGAATTCTTATCCACTCCACTGCTTTATGGATATTTTAGTAAATTAAAAA
Source organism: Heliconius erato x Heliconius himera (assembly GCA_013421005.1). Lineage (NCBI taxonomy): Eukaryota > Metazoa > Arthropoda > Insecta > Lepidoptera > Nymphalidae > Heliconius > Heliconius erato x Heliconius himera. Next base: position 56,247 of record JAATLQ010023765.1, read on the forward strand.
AACATTTGAACTCCAGATTTAATTAATAAGTTAGAATGAAAACGGAAATGTTAAAATCTTGTACTTATTTTATTGAAATTAATGAACATGTCAAAAAATAAATAAATCAGCTTCACACTGTATCCCGCACACAGCAGGGTAGGTAGAGGGAACCTAGTGTTAAGACACTGCATTCCCAACTTTCTGCTGAATTCTGGAGGCATTGCGTGTTGAGTGGCAGAACTCAACGCCGCGCTTAACCTGGACACCAGAGCGAAGAAATGGAAATATAAATTTAAGTAAATATTTCATGCGAAGAAATGGAAATATAAATTTAAGTAAATATTTCATCTCCTCGAGTGGGGATCGAACCCACAACCAGTTGGTTTTAACAGTCACACCTCGTGCTGCTGCGCCACAACTGGCCTCTATGAACATGTTAATTTGAACATTTTTTAATATTGATTACAACATTAGTTAAATATAAAATTAGTTTTTAATAGTCTCATCTCCACTGTGCTAATATTTGTTCCCAAAACTACTTATTCCTTATATATTTTTATTAACAAAATAATTATTTGCAATAAGTTCAAGAAAAAATGTCCACCTTACCTTGTAAAACCTAAGTACAGCTAGCTTGACCTTCTTCTTCTTATGCTTAATCTTCTTGGGTGTAGAGTAATTCTTCTTCTTGCGTTTCTTAGCACCACCTCTGAGTCGGAGCACTAAGTGTAGTGTGGATTCCTTTTGAATGTTATAGTCGGAGAGGGTTCGGCCATCTTCCAATTGTTTACCGGCAAAGATCAATCTGGAATGTAAAAATAAGTTGCCTATGTATAAGAAATACTGTGTAATTTGGTAAATACATACATTATAAACATCAAATTTCTTTATATATGAAATTTGTCTTTTTTATTTCCCTACATCATAACTTTTACCTTGGTCCTCTAAAGGAAAATGAACCCACAAAATGCATTATTTAGTGTCTTCCCAACTGCATTACGTAGTGTCTAATAGGACACTCCCAAAATTTATATCTTTTCTTTTTCAAAAACTACTAAAAGAACTAATATATTTAAAAGCAATATAATTAAAATTTTAGTCACAATTTTCCATACCTCTGCTGGTCTGGGGGAATTCCCTCTTTGTCTTGGATCTTGGCCTTTACATTCTCGATAGTGTCTGAGGGCTCGACCTCAAGGGTGATGGTCTTACCCGTTAGGGTTTTCACGAAAATCTGCATGATGACTCCTGCGTAATGAAATGAGGGAAATTAGTTTATAATAAGTAATGTCACAATTTTTTTTATATTACAAAGTTTTAAAAATAAAGATAAATAATAGATATTTTTGAAAAGAAATATAATCATAATTTGATTTTAATTTTGACCTTTGTATAGAAATTGTTAAATGTATTTTTATCGATATATAGATAAGCTATATAAAAATTTTCATAACTTTATTTCATATGCTTAGAGTATCTTGAATTTTACTTTTATTTGATAACAAATAAAATATATTTAGACCAGCTAGAAATGGTCAGGTTTTATGAGCTTTTCATCTTCACGTAACTGTTACACACTAATAACTAATTAATATACATTATATAAGATAAAATCAAAACTTATTTTGACCTTCTTGTGATGGCTTGAAAAAAGGGCTTAACAAATTGTCTTAACATTATGCTTTCTCCACTCAACCAGTTACATGCTAAAACGTAAAAATATCAGGACAATAAAACAAAAATTAGCAGTTCAATATTTATTCTGGTATAAAGAATATATAAATTACACCAAAAGAATAGCATTGATGACACCGTCATTCTCCGGATTATTTGTAACTTGCGCATACTTCCCCCACACTACTTTGCCTGCCTGTGTAACTAAACCCAGCTCAGAAATGTTAACTTCAATCACAGTACCCTTGGTTATAACTCCTAAACTAGTGTACATTTGAGAGCTTGGGTTCTTTTTAACTCCTATGATGGGTAGACAGAAGGTTGCCTTTAATTCAGGATGAGTTACATGTGCCTTTTTAAATCTCAGTGCCATAGGTCTGATGAATCTCTCAAACTTTGGGGGTTTCCTTGTAAAATTTTCACCTACAAAAGTAACTTTAGTGACCATACGTTTCCAAGCTTTCCTCTTAGATTTTCCAGATTTTAAAACTTTGAAGACTTCAGCATCAGCTTGAGCTCTGACTTTAGGTATAGGCACGTCCCATTTGCCTGCTTTTTCTTTACGTTTCTGTTTTATCATGTTAGACAGAACCTTAGCCCTCGATTGTACATCTCTGTCAAGAAGATACACTGGCACAGCGCCTTCAGCGACTTTTTCTGTGTTTTGACGAACATTTTTCTCTTCGTGCGCTTTGATCTTCTTTTTCATTTGAATCTTTTCATTGCGCCTCTCCTTATTGAAGATTTTAGCTTTGATACCACGGAGTTTACGCGCCTTTGCGGCTCTCTTGTGAGGTTCGCGAGCCTCTCGCTTTCGTTTCCTCTCCTCATAGTCGAGCCTTCTACCGTAAAGCTTTTGATGGCGTTCAATATATTCGTTCTGCGGCATAGTGGTTGCTTTTACGGCAACTACAACAAAATTATCACTTATCAGTTGCAACGATGTTTGTATGTATCAACGTGGTAGTATAACCTCTTCACTAATGTTTTTTTTTATTTATTGAAAGAAATTAAAAGTACAAAAGTACAACGCGGTGAATAATTATAATTTTAAGAAATGTTAGCCTCAAACTCCACGTGCCGATTACTATACATGTAGGAAGGATTTGTTCAGTTCCGAATTTAATAATAAATATGATTTAATAACACAAGCTACGCACCTCTTGCATATAAACGTATAAAATGTGAATAAATATAAAACTATTACGCATTAAAAACTTAATTATTTCACAAGATTAACAAACTCACCTTATGCCGACACCATGCCACAAGGAAAAGGAAGTTTGTCACAGATAAGCTAAAGCAGACCAGTTAATATTTAAGGCTAGTTATGCACGTTTAATTTCAATAAATATTATTATTAAAATTAATTCATCAATATTACCTATTTAATAAATTTTAATTATATATACAATATTTAAACTACATACCTACAGTAAATAAAAATATATTTCATTATTATGATATTAAATGTGAAATTTAAAAAAATAATAACACGTCATCAAATGTGGAAATATTGGCTAGTCTATACTATAGACTATAGACTCTATAGTCTATAGTATTTTTGATGGTGGCAGCATTGCTCTCAATAAACAAAATTACAAATAAAACGCAACATTTATATAAATGGTCGAAGCTGAATACTTTTGAAGTCAAAAATAGAAAGAACTTCAGACACTAATCAATCAAAAATCAAAAGACCTTATAGTTATTAATTTCCTCTTGTGGAATTATAATAAGTAATATATTCAAAGTGACGTGACGTTTACGGTTTAACCATAGTGCATATGTAAAATATATATATCTAAAATTCACAAGTTGAAACAGGTTTATTTCTGCAACGTCCTATAAATTCGTTCTTATTTCCAAGCGGTATTTAACTGCCGTTCGATATATAGTAAGCGTATTATGAATACAACGGTTTCATCGTATTTAGGTGCGTATATTTTATATATTTTATATTTTTCCTATTATTTCGTATGTTATTAGTTCGTATCCGATGTCACCCATTGATTTCAAGGTTATATATATTAAGTGAAGTTTTGTGTATCAATTTACGTTACGTCTTAGAAATGCCATTCATGCTTATTTTTTTTTATCTCATTAGTAAACAAAAAGGGGAAAACAATGCTTAATATTGAGTTCTATGTTATATGTATGGTTGAATAGTTAGATTGTTTATTTATTCCGACTTATTAATTTGATAAGTTCGAATAAATTGACAAACAATAATGTACGGTTATAAAGTAATTTCTTCTTACATAAGTTAAAGCTTATTTATAATTATGTATTGTAAAATTTAAAAGTGTATTTTGTTTGATATTAGATTTAGACTGAAGAAAAAAACAAACTTTTATATCAGCTTTTTACGAATACTATGTGGAATAATTTTGGAATTTGAATAAATATTTTTCTGTGTATAGGACACTAGGCAGAGAAGTAACTTACTTTCATATAATAAAATTCTTACTTTCTTAGAATAGTTTCCATATAATTTACAAACTAAATATCTGATGCACAACAATGACATTAGCATTTTGTTAATTATATAACAATGTAATCATGTACATTCCTGCAAATGTATGATAAAATAAGGGTTGTAAGCTAAATTATCAATGCTGAGACTCCACTATGTCTTATTACTAGAGAGAGATAATGAAAATGATTAATTGTAGTCAAACTCATAAGCTTACTGTTCTACTGTGCCATTGATCTCTAATTTAAAGAAAATTTGTAAAAATGTTAATATAGCGAGATTTGAAACTGCCTCTCTTGAAGCTGTCCAAGCATCCATGCTTAGACAGCTCCAAGAGCGGCAGGCTTGCAGCAGGGCTGCATTACTATAAAATAAGATAAATACAAATAAATTTCAGAACATGTTCAAAGTCGGCGTAGTTCCATAGAGACAATCTACAGCATCCAAGGCAATGAAACAGGTAATTTTCTTTCTTATTTTTTGGTTATTAGTAAGGAATATTTTTGTAAATGCATAACTTTTATGTATGTTTTTTTATTATATTATTTGTTTTAGTTTTCTTTTTGTTTTTGTTGATTATGGTTTTAGATGTGACTAACTGTAGCATATACTTTTTTTTTTATGATGCATAAAAATGGCTTTTTTTGATAAATATAAATAAACATTTATATATTTATAATATTTTATTATGTATGTCTTATAAAACATGTTTGTCTTTTTTAATGAAATATAATTTTTTGCCAAGTCAGTGTTAAAACTTTATAATTTTTTCTGAGAAATAAATAGGTTTTTTTAAAATTATTTATGGATAATTTTTGGATTGTATTGATTTTATTATATAAGAAAATCAGTTGTTTGTGTTTATTGTATACTATTTATTGCTATAACTATTTAACATATATGTATGTATATATTTTTGCTCATAACTCATTTTTATGTAAAAGTGTAGGCGGAAGCATCAGCGCTCCTTTTTACGGGAACAGCATATAGGGTAATTCAATTCAAGTAATTTTATTCAAAATAAGAAGTTACATGCTTCATTTTTTGAACATCAAATAATTTACCACCAGTTCACTAAAGTTAATGCCTCAGAACTGAGAAGAACCGGTGCAAGAAACTCAGCGGGACTTATGTTTTTTAATAAATTTTAAACAAATACATATTTAATTATCTGTGACAATGATACCTTTGAAACAGACTGGAGCGAGCATTTCATTCCCAAGGCATGTTATCATTTACAAAATCATTAATTTAGTAATAACCTTTAACACACAAATGTCTTTTCACAATTTTTTTAAATCGTGATATAGAAAATTCTCTGACGTTTTCTGGGATCCCATTGTAAAAGCATACATATTGTCCCATAAAACCGCAACCGAGTTACAGGTGCACTAAGATTAAGCCTATTTCTAGTGTTAATATTATGAACATCACCAATTTTGGTAAAATTATTAATGTTTTTCTCAACGTACATAACATTTTCAAAAATATATTGATATACAAGTCAATATATTAATTTCTTTAAACTTTTGCCTTAAGGAGTCTTTAGGACCTAAGTTATAGATTGCACATAGAATAGCTCGCTTCTGCAGGACAAATATTGGTTGAATACCGACTGCATTACCCCAAAGTAAAACGAGAGTCACACGAGGTGTGACGGTAAAATCGACTGGTTGTGGGTTTGATCCCCACTCGAGGAAATTAAATATTTATTTACATCTATATTTTCATTTTCTTCGTTCCGGTGTCGAGGCAAAGCGCGGCGTTGAGTTCCGCCATTCAATAAACAAATGCCTCCAGAACTCGGCGGAAAGTTGGGAACGGAGTGTCTTAACAATAAGTTAAGACAGAGGTTGTCTCCCCTGCTGTGTGCGGGATGCAGCGTGAAGCTGATTTATTTAAAGTTTCATTGCTAAGAGAAATTGAAGGTTGTTTGAATGCTGCAAAGGCTCGTTAATTATTGTTCGCTGTTCAGAAATTACGCCAGAGCACGCCACGTCGCTGTGCACAGTCACTAATGTGACTAACGCTGGAAGCAAGTTGCAACTTGTCTCTAATGCCTTTCAAGTTTCATGTCATACAATGTGTAATGATGACTCAACGAAGTCTAAACTCCTGGCATGTACCAACATGCAGACGTTGCTTTCTAAAATAATTCAACACGCTAATGTATAGTAGTATAGTATAGTAGTACAACGAGTCGTGGCCGTTCTGAAGCTTGCTGCTAACCGTAAATGGCTGTGAGATTTGCTTTTAGGATGTTTGCTTGCCTTTGACTATTTTCTTTCCAACAAATTTTCGTTAGTGAACAATGCGCAAAAGTTAATTTCACGTTGATCACGACTCGTCGAATGTACTATTACTACGATAAAGACGTGATTTAACAACTATTTTAATTGTCTAAGATATAAATACAGGATATAAACTTAATTTGAAAAATCTTTTTTATAAAATCTTATTTATGGATATTTTAGTTGTTTTATTTTGAATTGAGGCGCATCGTGGCGCAGGGGCACAAACTATGACTGTAAACGCGACTGGTTGTGGTTTCGATCACCACTCGAGGATATGAAATATTTATTTAAATTTATATTTTCATTTCTTCACTGTGGTGTCGAGGCAAAGCACGGCGTTGAGTCACGCCACTCAACACGCAATGCCTCCGGAGTCCAGCGGAAATTGGGAAACTGTGTGTGTTAACACTCGGTTCCCTTTGCCTTCCCTGCTGTGTGCGGGATACAGAGTGAAGCTGATTTTATTTATTATTGTGTTATCACATCATACAATCCCGAATTCGAACGAATCGCGAAATTACCGAGTTCTTATGGTCATCTTCCAGCTCCATCATCAGGCCCTGTTTGCCAACAGCACCAAAGTTTTCGTAAAGACTAATCATATGAGCTAGAAGTCGATGGAATTGCGTCACTTAATTACCGATTCCCTATGGTCATTTTCCAGCTCTATCATAAGACCCAGGTGACCATCTAGCACCGAAGCACTCGTTAAAATGAATTAGACAAGCTTAAATTCGATAGGGTTTTGCCACTTAAATACTGAGTTCCTATGGTCATCTTCGAGCTGCATCATCTATCGAATTTGGGCTTGTATGATTTATCTTAAAGAGTACTTTGGTGCTAGATCGTAGCCAGGGTATAAAACTTAATGAGGAAAGTACCCAATAGGTTTTGATTACGCTGCGAGTTTCGTATAAAATGCAGCAAAATCAATCTGATCAATCGATCGGATCGCTGTGTGAATTGTGCGATAGTCTCACTTTTACCAAATCTCTAATAACTCAAGTCTCAGATTGCTAAAACTACAGAATTTTCAGGAACAGAATTATGTACCTGAATCTAATAAATAATACCATTTTCACCTCTTTACATTCGGGGTCCAAGAATGTACGAAGTCGTTAAAAAAAAACAAATCAGCTTCATGCAGTATCTCGCACACAGCAGGGTAGGCAGAGAGAACCTAGTGTTAAGACACTTCGTTCCCCACTTTCCGCCAAATTTTGGAGGCATTGTGTGTTAAGTGGCGGAACACAACGCCGCTCTTTTGCCTCTACACCAGTGCGAAGGAATGGAAATATAAAAAAATCGTTTTAGTCTTCTTTTATATCTATGAATGAAAACGGCATGTCAGACTTGAGAGCGATTTATAAATATGGGCCTAAGCCGCACAGTGGGACTTGTATAAACATGTATATACATGTCTATAAAAAAAGGCTATTAAAAAATGATAACTTTGGAAAGGTTAGGAATAAAAATAATCAACTTGTGTGGTTTCCGTTAAATATAAATTCCGAGATATTTTTGCATATTTTTTTATTATATTTAAGCCTTTGATACAATACTCTTTATAATATTTATAATATATTTTTTGTGTTGCTTTTATTATTTGAATAAGAAATATTGCATGTGAATTTTAAAAACACTGAATGTATATTCTTTACTATTAGACACTATTGCTACAGATACTAGATCAATTTAGAAATTCATTTTTTTAAGGCTTTCAAATGAATGTTTATTTTGAATATTATTATTATGCAATTAACTTTGTTAATAAAACAATACACAAGACGTTCACCAAAGATTAGTCTATATTAATCTTTCGTGAAAGTGTTGTGTGTTAAATAATAATATATATAAAAAAAAATTATATATATAAAATGTAATTATTATTACATACAGTAAAAGCTCCTTACTTGTATATATCGACGCGAATGTAGAATGGAATTTTCAAAAGAACTAAAAGAGATACAAATTTAGTGGCACTTTTATCATAAATACGTCGCGTCGTGGCGTAGAGACTAAATAAACGGGGAATAGAATATTTAATATTTTCATTTCTTCGCTCTGGTAACAAAGTAAAGCGTAGTGCTGACACCTATTAAGTGTCATAATAGGGAATAGAGTGTATTAACACTAGGTTGCTAGCGTTTCTTCTGACTCCTGCTATGTGCAAAACCTGCTACAGTGTGAAGCTAAAAAAAAGCTCCCAATTCTCTATTTATATGTTCACCCACTAATAAACGAAATTGATTACTGGTTTTAACTGGTACAATTTAGACGATCTTAAAAATATTTCTGGTCGTGAAATAATATTCTAACTAATATAACTAATTCTTTTTATATATAAATTTTGAAAAACATATTATTACTTAATAAATTTTAATTTAATTGGTACAAGTGTGTGGCTATTTTGTTTTTGTGTTTTATTAACGTTTTTGTTGGTTTTATTGGCATTGTCAGATTTGTGTATTGGATGTCTTGGTCTGCCCGCCGAAGATGCTCGGACCGAAGGTCAATTGAACATGAAGAATTAATATTTCTAATGCTTAATTTTATTTTTTGTGTATTAAAATTTCCTTAAAATTGCATAAGTTTTTAATTTGATTGTTGGCGGATTATGCATGATTTTGTTTATTTTTTGGCATATGTAAGGAAGTTTTAATGCAATGTTTTTAATATTCATTTCATTTCATATAAAAAATATTTTTCATATATTTTTATTTTATTGTTGTTGTATAGTTTGGAGTAATTTGTACAATAGTTTAAATAATTTAAGTTTTTGTTAAATTGTTTAATTTTGGCAGTATATAGTGATAGTGATATGTTGTAATTATATACTGATGCATGATGTTAATTTATGAAAAAAAATCAGATTAATTAAAAAAAAGACTTAAAAAATGTGATAACCATAAAAAATATAATGACATTACATTCTTAAATACTAAAAACAATTTAATGAAAAGAAAATACTCAGAAAACAATAACATAAATATAACCATGAACACACACAAAAAATAAACAGAATATCTTTGAAAAAAATATTATATGAAAACAATTTGACTTTATTAAATAAAAAAAATATAATTCCAAACGTCTGCCTGTCAACGGAGCGTCAGGATAGAAGAACAACAATATGGCGGCAAATTTAACAGTTGACATGTTGTTGAAAGTTTCGGTGTTTATAGATATTGTGCGCGACACGTCTGACACAGAGTGGTACAGCGAGGGGGAGGGCGGAGAGGACGTCGAGTATGAACCAGAGTCGGGAACGGACGGAGAAAAGAGGGGCCCCATCAGTGAGGAATCGTCGGGACAAACGGATGTGAGTTTGCTCAAATTTTTACTTAATATATTCAAAAATAGTACGACGACTCATGGCCGCTCTGAAATTAGCTATAGATGGCATATTTGATTTTAGATGTTTTTCTTAGTTTTTATGATTAGTTCAGGAAGCCCAACTTCAAGGCGGGTAACATCGGCCGTGCTGTACTTCCTGCACATAGCAGGGTTGACAGGACCTAATGTTTAAATACTACGTTCCCCGCTTTTAATCTAATTCCAAATTGTTAATACATTATGCATTATTATGTTAATATATTTAAAGTAAAGCCACGCTTAAAACAGTCCGTTTACGCTATGTCGGAAAGACGAAAATATTTTTAAATATTACATCCACCGCGTCTAAAATGTATACTTCTCATCTGCTTGACAAATGTCTTATTCCAGTCAGCTAAACTAAACCTGATTTGAACTTATGAGGCAATATAAAAAGCAAGAAATGTGTAATTCTTTGATTTTGGCATTTGATGCAAATATTTTATTAGGCTCTTTTTCCTTTATTTGGACAGAACGAGATAATATCCACAGAAGTGGTGGAAGTTCGCGTCAAAGATGACGGGGTAGTGCTTGCGGACACAGAACAGACTGGCTCGAGTAGCGACAGTGAATTGGACCTCCATGATTATTGGCTCTGTGCACATTGTCGCGCTGATAACAATAACCCCCGATATAGATACTGTGAAAAGTGTTTCAAGGTATTTTTGTTTTTTTTTTTCAGAATTCGCTTATTGTTTAAAAATTGAAATTAGAATTAGAAAGAATCAGAAAAAAAATCGTTATAAAAGATTGTATTGTCATCGGGTGTAGGATATATGTGTAGATGTACAAAGTTTCAAATTATACACTAAGAAGTTGGTCAAAATAGCGTGACTAGATTTAATACCTTTGAAAATATATGACGCTTCTATTGATTTCACCTCATAAAATAATAATATAAAGAAAATATTTTTAATATCAACTCTGTTGATTTTTACTAGAAAGTTAAGTTGTTATCTTGAAGCATTATAATTATATCAAAATGTCATTAACTTTCTTATTTATACTGTCATATACTTCTGACGTATTGAAATTAATAAATGACTAACAATTTTCAGGTACGCAAAAACTTCTTTCCACCGAGGCCGAAACGGAAACGGAAGCATAAAATTAAAGATGAAATTAAATCCGAGTCAAATTCACAACCGTGTTCAGCACTAGACTCTGGGATCGAAACCGGAAGTCAGACCTCGCTATCATCACAGAATTATGAAAGTGATAATATAAATATGCCCGATTTACCAGAAAATGACATTTTGAGACAATCAGAGCACGACATGGCGAGGTCTTTACTAAAACGTCGAGCTGAGTCGTTTGATGTTGAAAATAAAAGGAGTAGAACTGATTTTTCTGATCCAGAACATTCGGACACCAAGGACGAGAAGTGTGAGACCGAAGTGAGTCCGTTGGTCAAAATGGTCAGCGATCCGGGACTAACTGTGGAGACGTCGATGGATAATAACAAGGGTAATGTTGTAGCAGATACAAATTTGTGTATAACGTGTGAGTTTGAGGAGAAATCGGCGGTTTTCGTACACGGTCGTGTCGCCCATATATGTTGTTGTTACAAATGTGCTTTGAAAGTTTGGGCAAGAACTAAGAGATGTCCGCTTTGCAATAGGAAAGTGAGTAATGTGTTGCAAGTTAAGTGACTTAGGTTGTAACGTCAAATTTTATATTGTGGTCTCATATTGAAGTAGGTAAGTTATCTAATATTTAATTTAACGACTTTTATAAGTGGCAAAACCAAAGACAAGCAGCATTCACGGTTATATTATTTTTATACAATGGATAGCAGATAGAAAAATAGAATAAACTATAGCAGATTTCAGGAAAACTATTAATAATTCTCTTTTACAACTTTTTCTGACCAAATCACTTAGTTAACACTAGTTTATAAAAATACTATATAAATATAAATCTGTATAATATGTAAATGTCAATATATTTATTTTACTATCGTGTGAATAATAATTTGAAAGTATAATAAAATAATATTAAATTATCATTCTTATATAGGTTATAAATATGTAGATTTAGTATTTTTTTTATAACAGTAGCATTTTTTTTAATTGAAAGTAATATATTTTTCTTATAAAGTTATAATATAGTTGTTTAATAGAGATAACTAATTAAATTCTCGGACGATCTTTAACATTAATAATAGTAAATTTAAAATAACGACTCGTATTATAATAAATAATAAGTAAAATTTATGTTTGCTTATAAACATTATATTAGTAACATCCTATTCTGTTACATCTACTCTTTATACCTAAGAATAACAGGCTACAATTTATGTAAAGACAGTGGGCGCGCGCAGCTTCGCCCGCGTATTTGCAGCATTAGGGGTGAAATTAAAAAAAACCATGAAACACGTGTTCAATAAAATATTTTTAAGAGTCTGAATTTCAAATTTTATAAAAATCGGTGCCGATTTAAATTTTTTTTCCATACAAACTTCCAACCCCTATTTCATCCCTTTAGGGTTACAATTTTTCAAAATCCCTTCTTAGTGGATGTCCAGATTATGAAAATAAAAAATCCAAATTTCACGTTTTTCCCATCAGCAGTTACGGCTGTGCGTGCATCTTACCTCAGTCAGTCAGGTACATGTCCTTTTATATATATATATATATATATATATAAAGCGTCAGGTTGTGGTGCGGTGTTGTGGGTTCGATTCCCACTCGAGAAAATGGTAATTTAATATTTTAATTTCTTTGCTCTGGTGTTGAGGTAGTGTGGCATTGAGCCCCGTCACTTAACACGCAACGCCTCCAGAATTCGAAGGGGAGCGGAGTTTCTTAAAATTAGGTTCCCTGCTCCATGCGGGATACACCGTGAAGCTAAATAAAAAAGTAAACTGAAAATATATTTTTTATTACTCTGGGCCGTAATAAGGATTTATAAAGCCAATCGTGTTATATTGAAGGCCGCTATATATAAATTGAAATACGATGTATGTCTTTGCTATTTGCTCGTATCTTTCACGAACCTCAGTTCGCTTCGCTCGCGCTAATTATAAAAAACTTATTCTTTAACTCGGAGTTCATACACAAACGGTCACCGGGTAAAAAATACCACTTTATTCATAGTGTACTATGTTAAGATAAAAAAATTACTAATTATCCTTTACTTTTTGACAACAACTGCTACAATTACAGGTGTTGTATGTTATATTTCTATAACATATTTCGCAAGTTAAAAAAATGCATAACTAAGCATTTGGCTAATTATTTTAACTCGTCTCTTCTTGGGCCAATCAAACTTCCCTCCAGTGTTCCTTTGATAATAACGTAGACATTGATACCCTGACGTTGAGAAATCTATAAAATATTTTCATCACCTAAATAGTTTTTTTCCAATTGCACACGTAATGTTAACACTTCCTCATCTTCAAAATACAGAGGAATATATAATATTCCCAATATTATTGGTAACTGCTTTCTGCTGCTTATCACTGTCGTGGATACTGTGTGCAGTTTCTGATGTATTTTATTCGTGCGTATCATCTTATTGCAAAATTTGTTCCATAGTGCTATCTCAGATTTGGAAATTCATAGTATGAAACTGTTAAAAAAAATATCTGTACATCAAAAAGTCCTGGCATAAACGGTCGGTACAATGCTTACTTTGCATGTCCACTGTCGACATGTATCTATGGAGCACATCTCTTGTTTCTATGCAGAAAGTTTTTATTACCTATGTGGTATTTTTTACCCAGTAGCGACAAACCTCAGGTTAAATGACAACTAACTCTACTTTAAAAAAAATATAGCACTGCTTATAAAGATGTTTTTTTTAATATATTATATTGGGTTGATATTAATTATATTTCAATAAAAATAATTTCTATAAATTGACTTTAATGACGTTATAATATTAGTATTAGCGTTAGGGAGGGTGTATTTTACTATGTTTTAAGTGACACGGCTGGCTATGCTCTAACTTTTTTACCTATAAAAAACAATATATTTTAATTAAATACACCGAAAAAAAATTTTTAGTATAAGTTGTTAAGAAATAAATTTTATTAATCACGAAGTTTCTATCTATTATAGGTAAAGTAAATAATAAAGTATTAGTTATATAAAAAATATGCCCCAAATTAATGAAGCATTACAACACAGTTAGTAATTTCTAGTCTCTTTGAAAGGTAAATAAATAGTTATTAACTCTTAACATTTCTCGTGTGGTTTCCATACAACGTAATGTTAGCAAAACGAGTAGTGCCATAATGAAAACTAATTTAAGCTTTAGCTGTAGCTTTTACATATATCTAATAATAAACAAAACTGAGCTCAGATTTCACCCGAACTAACATTCATAAATTGCAAGTTAAAAAAAACCTTTAAATGTTACATCCCTATGTAATATACTAATAGTAAACAATTTAAGCTTTAGCTGTAACATGTCCATATAACTAATAATAAAACACATAAGGTAAGTGTCCCCGGTTTCGGCATCTTAAGGCTCTTATAACTTTAAACAATTTTAAATATATTATTAAACGTTATATGAACTTGCAAATTTTACTGTCATCAGTGTGGGTTTAACTTAAGTTTAGTTTTTATATTAATTTATTTGTGTCTGTCTTGTGTGAACCCTGCGTTTACGTTATTCGCATCTTTGCGTAACTGCGTCACGCGAAATACAGGTATGAATACAAAAAAATCCTACGTCTAAACTGTTGAGTTAGTTATCTTGATTAATTTCTTTAGATATGGGCTTGGAATATTTTATCCTACATGCTGTTTCCGTAAAGGGAGCGCTGCCTCTTCCACCCCGTACAAATATAAATTTATTAAAAAGCATCTAGGATCTCCTAATTCGGTAGTAACACGAACTGGGGCACACATTATAAATAAAATGACTACTATCCTATATATGTATACTTAAAACTTTTGCACATTTTATTAAATTAAATCCATATCTATATTTTTTTCCTTTCACATTTAAACAAATTAACTAGAGGGCCATGGTGTTGTGAATGTAAATAATATATATAAGATGTATTTAAAAAAACATTTCAATTATCTTTAGATTTATTTATTTTATTTATTTAAAGCTTTATTTTAACGGCAACAGCTGCCATACAGAAAAGAATAATTACAAACAAAAAAAATACAAGAGCAAACATGCAAATAATCTTACTTTTATACTTTATACGATATATTAACTAAGAATAAATGAAAACAATTCGTTCGAAATTTTTTTTTGATTTAGATAAGCTTAAATATTCTTGCCAAAAATCTTCTGATGATAAAGAACTTTAAACTGATATTGATTAAGAATCTAAAATGAACGAATAATAGTAATATTTGTTTAATTAAAATCAGTGATAACTGCATTAGTAATAAAAACAGTCGTAATTATCAACACTAGCCTCAAACGTTTCATACAGTAATGTAAACGTGTGGAAGAAATATAACAAAATTTTCTTGCAATTATCGTATGTATTTAAAAAAAACAAGAAAAAAATCAGTTTGTATATAATTTTCTTTTCTCTCATAATGATTCCGTAGGTTGGTTATCAGTCAATTTAGAATTTAGGTCGACTTATAGGTGTTGGACTTTAGAACTTAGCAAATTATTTCTAATATCTGCGTAATAAGTTTTTTTTTTCTCGTCAAAAGAAGTTATTGTTATTAGTTTGTAAAATCTTTTTTGATTTATTTCTTTGAAATATGATTTTTTGTTAATTAGAAGAATATACGCTTAATTCTTATTGTAACATATATTGTCTATGGGGAAAAAAAGAAGAAAAAAAAATATTGAATAAAAAAATAATAAAAAAGAAATTAATAAATATTTTTTTCTTTCAGGAATTTTGGATTTTTATTTAAAATACTGTATTAGTGTCCTTAATCCTTTAGTATAGTTTTTAAAATATTATTTATTTAATTTATTTCAAATAATGTAAAAACGTACTATGTTTAATGTTAACTATATAATTGTTAATCTGATTAAAAAATAAAATATATTTTTGTTATATACAATGAATATTAATCATCTAACCATTGTGGGTTCGAATCCCACTTCTATATGATAATATTTTTCATTTATAATGTGTCATGCGACAACGGGCGGCGTGCAACTCTGCCATTTAAAACTAGAATGTCTATTACAATTTTAAAAAGGTGGAAACCATAGAAGCGTATGTATGTGGCGTGAAAACTCGAAAAATATCAATTATTATTCATATAAGCGCCTATACAAATATAATAGCATTTGGTAGTCAAATTTTAAGTATTATTCACCGGTTTCGTCCTGTTTTTCCCAATTTTTTTACTAAACTGAAAATACTGCATTCTTTTCAATTATGTCGAAATGAAAGCTGGCATACATCCAATTGAAAGATTTAAAGATGCCAAGTTATTGAAGATAAAATGATATAAATATTGTTTAAAAAGCGTTGGAAATCTGAATATATAAGCAACTAGCTTTTAATACGGCTTTGCTCGTGTTCTCAAGTAACCAACAGATGTGTATGACACGTCACGTATAAAGGTCCCTGAAGAGATTAATGTGATATAATAAACAAAATATATGGGAGTAAAAGTATGTGACTTGATTGTGAATTGCCTACTGCAGATGATGCAGTGCTCATTGCATCATCAGAATGCGAGTTGCAGGCATTGGTCACCACTCTGAAAGAAGGGTGTGAAAATAATAGTCTAAGCCTCAATGCGAATAAGACAAAGGTTCTGGTTTCTGAAAGATATGAAAAAAGGATGCAAAATCAGTGTAAATGGTAAGATATTAGAACAAGTGAATGAAGTGATATACTTGGGAAGTAGGGGAGAGGGGGGCACATTCGAACGATTTTTAAACTTTGTGTCATATCTAAAAATTCTACAGTTTTTAACTTCTTTACTATTTCACAATGCTTAGTCCAACTATTGTGCCACACAATCGTAGCATCATATGTAGAAAAATATATAAGTTAAAGGTGCAATATCAACTTCAGTAGCAGTAGTCAAATGTTCAAAGCTGCCCCCCTTGCGGGGTAGCTTTGAATATATACGGGGCAGTTTTGAACTATCATCGAATTCAATGAAATTAAAAGGCTTATCAAACTTTTAAGTAACTTTATTAATAAACTTAACATTAGAAACGATGGAGATCAAATATCAGTACCATGTTAACTTAAAAAAATAATATACCTAGTTTAATATTGCAGCCGGTCGTTGCGCAGCGGCACGAGGTGTGACTGCAAAACCGACTGGTTGTGGATTCGATCCCCAC
>JAATLQ010023767.1:0-75948 GCA_013421005.1 Heliconius erato x Heliconius himera
GGGGGGGTGTCAATAATTGCAAAAAAACTGCTTACGTAATACTTGAACGGCCCCTTTAATAATCTTTTTTCATTTTTCCAGCCCATGTTGCCAATAACAGCGTCGTGTGCGGTGTGTCACCTCGACGGGTGGATGCAAACTCCGGTCGCGCCACAGGCTAAGGGTAACTCGGGTAATTTATTTATATACTAAGAAGTAGTTTGGATTTATTTTTGTTTACCGCTTTTTAATTTTCGTTTTTAATGCAGCAAATTAAGACTATAATTAAAAGTCCAAGCCAATAAAAAGAAGTTATCAACATAAATAAGTTAACAACGTAAATAAGTTGTCAAAAGTGTATCAGAATTTCGACGTAGCTTGATGAGAACGTATGGCTTAGTGGACAAAGCGTTTGGACGACTTCGAAAAGGCGCGGGTTCAAATCCTGCTACAATGAAATTTTTATACGTTTCAAAAAAAGTTCTCTCTTAAGTGTGGAATAAACTTTAAAAATGTTAAAAATAAAAAAAAGTTATTACAAGTTATCAAGTCAGATTCCAGTCCTATGGAAATAAAAAAATAGATTGGATTTTACTTAGACAAGGCATCGTTAGTCTAGCAAATAACTTGCAATGTTATTAATTGAGATGCAGAAAGAATTAAATTGTTTTTTTTCTAGTCTAAGATTTTAAGAGAAAAATATATGATAGACTAGACTTTTGTAACTTTGTTGGAATTTATGCGTACAATTCCTCTTTCGTTTTTGGGAATTACTTTTTATTTCTACCCAACAACTAGCCAAGCAACCTACATTCCTTCAACTTTCTAGAGTCCAATAGTTTTGTTGTCTGTCAGCCAGTCACCAACTGATTGGTTTTTTTAAATTTAAATATAAGTCAATATTTTTATTTGCATTTTAAGTTTTATTCACAAAAAATATATTAAAAATCCATTAAATACTAAACTAAATTCTATTCTCAGGTCGTAACGGGCCATCCTCCCTGCGAGAGTGCTCTGTCTGCTACAGCATAGTGCACCCGGCGTGTGTACCACCGGGTGGTCAGATCAATGAAGACTTGCCTAATTCTTGGGAATGCCCCACTTGCACCACTATGGGTCTTAATCATGATTATAAGGTTTGTGTATTTTTGTGTATATTATGAACATACGAAATTAAAATTTGTGTTTATATGTGTACTTTATTTTATTTTGCCAGCATTTAGGCCAGTCTTGGCGCAGCGGCACGAAGTGTGACTGTAAAACCGACTGGTTGTGGGTTCGATCCCCACTCGAGGAGATTTTCTTCGCTCTGGTGTCGAAGCTAAGCGCGGCGTTGAGTTCTGCCCTCCAGAATTGGGCAGAAAGTGGGGAACGGAGTGTCTTCACACTAGGTTCCCTCTGCCTACCCTGCTGCGTGCGGGATTTTGATTTTTATATGTGTATTTCTGAATTTGAAAATATAGAACTTGGGTTGAAAAAGATATTTTGCGTCTTCGTATTATATTATTTATCGAATTTGATTAATGGTCGTTTTAGTAAAAATGAATTAATACTGTAATCTTTTAAAAATTAAAAAATATTACGAATAAAACAATAACAATGGTAATTTACGTATTTTTTTTAAATCTGAAGAATTGTTTGTGACAAGGTTATACTACAAAATAATTCGTATATTTATTTGAAATACTTACACTAGTTCGTCTGAAATAATATTTAATATAAATAAGAATAATATATTTTCTCCACAGCCACGCCACTTCCGCGCTCGTCAGAAATCATCAGATTTACGTCGTATGAGTGTTGGATCGGACGCCAGCCAACTGAGTCAGCATCACAATAATACTCAGGTAAACTTACTAAAATCTATTGAAAATATTGAATTCATCAATAATCTTATAAAATTAAAAATTAAAATTAAATTAGCTTCACGCTATATCCCGCACACAGCAGGGTAGGCAGAGGGAACCTGGTTTTAAGACACTCCGTTCCCCACTTTCTGCCGAATTCTGGAGGCATTGCGTGTTGAGTGGCAGAACTCAACGCCGCGCTTAACCTCGACACCAGAGCGAAGAAATGGAAATATAAATTTAAGTAAATATTTCATCTCCTCGAGTGGGAATCGAACCCACAACCGGTCGGTTTTGCAGTCACACCTCGTGCCGCTGTGCCACGACCGGCCTCTAATCTCAATAATCTTATAAATACTTAATTATAAAACGTATAAAAATTTTTACGTTGCGGGACTCGAACTCGCGCCTCCTGAAAGAGTTCGAGCCTCTTTCAAGTCTCGCTACGTTCAATTTTTTATACGTTTTTTAAATAAGTATTTTTCTTTCCTAAGTGTGGATTAACAATAAAAATGTTTAAAACAATAATCTTATAATTTTATTTGGTTTACAAAAAAACTGGTTGTCTTGCAATGTTGTTTTGTAAAAATGTAATTTTATCTCTATTCCCATGAGGCCAGTCCTGGCGCATGGGCACAATGTAACTGTAAAATCGACTGGTTGTAGGTTCGATCCCCACTCGAGGAGATGAAATATTTATTTAAATTTATATTTCCATTTCGCTCTGGTGTCGAGGTAAAGCGCACGAAAGTAATGTAAGTATTCAGAAGTATTACATGGTTTTAATTATTATTATATCTATATTTAATTATTTACAGAATAAACTACCTGTGCCTCCTCCTCCTGTAACTGTAAAATCGGAAGCTGGATCTGATACAGAGAACAAAACTGATGGTCAAATTAAAACTGAAGAAGGTAAGAGTTGAGATTTAGTTCAAAATAATTATAATAATAACTATTATTTCAGTATTAAGTGTAAAATTACACTAAGCGTAAGGCTGTCGTGATGCAGGAGCCCTAGTGTTTGACTGTAAACGCGACGGTTATGGGTTCCATTTCCAATCGGGGAATAATATATATTATTACACGAGGTTCCCATAGTCCCTCTGCCTACCCTGCTATGTGCGGGATACAGCGGGAAGTTAGAAAAACTAAAATTATAATAATAAAAAATATAGTGCATAACTAAAAAAATAATATATACTTTACAGAAATTAAAGCAGAAGTGGAAGACAATGTAGATGGCAACACGGGTGAAGGCGAACGCGAAGGTGACTGGGAGCCAGCGGTCAAGAAACGCCGCTCCAGCGATGAGGACGAAGCTCCTAAGAAACAAGCGCTGCGAGCGCACCTCGCCTTGCAACTGACGCACCACTCTGCCAAGGTGAAAATATATTTAATTTTGTAATATACGTATATATTTTATTCGTTTAAACCGATTTTAACGTATAAAATAGTTTTCACTATTTTAAATAAATATTTACAATAATGAAAACTATAAAATATAGAAAAATGTAATTGGCAAACTTCCCTTAAGACTTAGTGTTTGTTTTATTTCAATAGGTTTATAAATTAGAACGATACACTAATATAAAGTATTTTATTCACAAACAAAATGAAAATATTGCTACAAAATAATTGTATTATTGAATTAATTTTAAAATTATTAATACACACAGATTATAAAAACACACAGATGTGCAAATAAATAATTGTATAGTTCAAGCGGACGAAGCCGCGAGCGGGTATCTAATAATAGCATATATTTCCAATTCCAGGTCCTTAAGAAACCACTCTACCCAGTGCGGCCAGCGCCTTTCACACTAGTACCGACAGCCGGCTGTCCGTGGTTGGATCGAGAAGCAATGCTGTGCGTGTTCGCTAAGCTGACTCCCCACGAGCTGGCGACTTGCGCGTTGGTGTGCAAGGCTTGGGCGGAATATTCGGTGGGTTTTTTTTTAAATATTTATTTATGGATCTGTATAACGATTCATTAAGATATTTAGAATTTTATTTGCTATGAATGATTTTATTTCGAACTTTTTCATCACTAATTACATATTGTATATGTATATTATATATATATCCGCCAAAAAACGTTATAAAGTAAAAACAAAATATATTATTTTGAAACTTCCACTATTTAGACATTTTAACGTTTTACTTTATAAGAAAAATATAACTGTTAATTTAACGATATTAAATGGTTTTCTTTATTATTGCCAATAGTAAGAACCCAATTAATGAAATTTGAATTGAAAGAAAACATTATTTTAAAAATATAAAATGTTAAGAGTATTACAACAGAATAGACTACAATTGTATAGATATAGTGTTATTCTTTCTATGATGTAAGGATTTTTTATATATGTTTCAACATATTGAGGCCGTCGTGGCGTAGTGGGAAAAGCTTGTGAATGAAAACACGACGGTTATGGGTCGTATGGTTATCGATTCTCACTTCGGGAATGAATTGTTTGCTATTTTTATTTTCTCGCTCTGGTTTAATAATTAAGCAAAGCACTGCGTCACATTACGTCATTTAACACGCAATGCGTTTAAAATTCGGCGGGGCGTGGGGAACCCAGTGTCTTACTAGGTTCCCTCTGCCTACCCTGTTATAAACAGGATAGAACGTGGAGGTAATAAAAAAATTGTGATATCAACAGATGGATCCATCGTTGTGGCGCAGTATGTCCTTCGTGCAAGTCCGTGTGTCGGCTGCTCAGCTCGCTGGCATAGCGCGACGTCAGCCGCTCAGCTTGGGGCTCGAGTGGTGTCATTTGGCTAGGCGGCAGCTCGCTTGGTGAGAAATAATTAACTTCTAGCAATATAAATGGAGAATTTTTGACATATCTGGGTATTTTTTAGTAGTTTTTATTTTTTTGTTTTTGTGATATTAGCGTAATGTTTTATATTGTACACTACTTATGTTGATTAATCTTAGACACAAGCTTAAATACCATTTTTGTAAATAGTTTGTACTTTTTTGTTTGTATTTATAAACTATAATGTTCAATTCGTTTTTAATGTTGATTTTTTTTTAATGTAAAATATTGCAAATTTTAGTAAGAACAAGACAAAGTGCGGCGTTGACTCAGTACTCAATGTCTCGAAAATTCGGCGGAAAAATAGGGAACATTGTCTTAACACCATTTCCTCTGCCTACCCTAATATATGCAGGATTTTGCGTAAGTCAAAATATATAAATATCAATGACATATATTTCCTTTCAGGCTGCTAGCTCGTCTCCCAGCCCTCCGTTCGCTGTCCTTAGCTGGTTCTCCAGCTGAAGCAGCTTTAGCCCTACGCTCTAGCTCCTGTCCGCCGCTCACAGCCCTCGACCTATCCTTCGCTAGATGCCTCGATGACGCCAAACTTAGAGGTATCCTCGCCCCCCCAGAGAACTCCAGGCCTGGGGGTGGAGCCCGATCTGGTACGGAACCGTCGAGGCTGGCCGCCTTGGCTGTACTGAGGTTACCCGGAACTGATATTACAGATGTTGCTATGTTATATATAGTTCAGGTGGGTTTTGGAGTCTTTACTTTTATTATTTAACATTAAATCAGCTACTTTTTGGTGTAATTAAACTATAAAAAGCTTCTGTTTTCCATGTTGATAATTATTATTTATGAATAAGCTATAATATATTTTTTTTATATTACACACAAAAATAAATCACACAATTACACATCATAAATCAAATTAATCGAACCTAATTTTCTCAGGCGCTACCCAAGCTATGTGAACTCGATGCATCTTCCTGCGCGAGGCTAACGGATGCAGGGGCGGCGCAGCTAGCTCATCACGGGTTGCAGCGGCTTTCACTAGCTGGATGTAGATTATTGACTGAAGCCACGTTGGACCATCTGGCTAGGTGTCCTAATCTTGTTAGGTATGTTATAGTGGGTTTTTTTTTTTTATTTTATAGAAAAAGCAAGGTAAACGACGGTACTGGTCACCTAATGACCCCGTGTATAGTCCGATACGCGTACTTTGATATCTGCTAATAGAGGCCCCCCTCACGACTACACTACGGTACAGTCGAGCGCAACGCTGTCAGTTCATTGCTATGAAATATGAATAGTAGATCATATTTATCTAATAATAATTTTGTAATATTATAATAATTTGTGTGTTAGCTTAAGCAACATGCAAAATCAAATTCATCAAGCAAGAGCTGTAGGTTTTCTGGCATTTAAAATATTTTGGATATTAATTTTTCTAATAAAATTGTGCTTAGAGTAAATTATAAGGGTTATATTAAATTTTGCTACATTTTTTTAATCAAGACAGTAATGACTTAACATGAACATTTCATTATATCAAATTTTTGTTCAATTTTCAAGACATTGCGTGATCATTGGCGGAACCTAACATTGCATTTTGTTTAACAGTACGGTAGAAATAAAATTATCATACTCGCAACCATAGCGTTTACAGTTAGATGCTGTCGCACAAAACGCCACATTGAACTTAACACCATCTATTGTACTTCAAATTGTAGGTATAATTGAAAAATGATATACTAATGCTCTCTTGTTTTTATTTTCTTATGATAACACATAAATCAAAAAAATATAAATAATAATATTATAATACACTTTTGGACATAACACATATTATATAATCCAAAAAGTATATTACACTTGCTCTTACTTCTCTATTGATTTTGTTATCCCATTAATACTGCAAAGACAATGCACTGCTTTTAAGAAAAATCTTAAAATTATCCTGTTAAAAAAAAACGACTATTTTGTGTACCCAAATATTCACTGTGTAAATCAGGAATTCCCAATCTTTTCTTGATCAGGGACTACTTTTATAGAAATCTTGTTAGCAGGGACCACTATGTAGGTATAATAAAAATAAATCAATAATTAAACAAAACTTAATTTCAAAGTCATAAGTTTTAAGAAAAATCAAAGTATATCAGTAAATTTAAATGTCAAAATATTTTTTGTTTTACTGAGGAAACAATTTAACTGTAGGCAGACTTTGCTCAAACACTAAAATTTTTATTCATTTGCGGACCATACTTTTAGCTGCTGTGGACCACTACTGGTCCACGGACCACTGGTTTGGAACCGGTGGTGTAAATAAACCTTTAAGATTGTCATGTCACTTTATATTAATGATTAATTGACTAAATCAGCGTTCCTCCAGAGTCGACCAGACTGAAGCTAATCACTCTGGTTGACTCTCGGGGGAACCTGGGAACTGGACTATTGTTAAGATACTCCATTCGCATTAAGACACTTCCGAAATTCTACCGAAATCTTGAGGCATTGCGTGTTGGATGGCGGAACTCAACGCCGCACTTGCCTCGACCCTGCACCACGACTGGCCTCTAAATAAATCAGTATATGTTAACAAATAATTCTATTTCCTTATAGATTGGACCTCAGGCACGTACCGCTTGTGTCAACACAGGCTGTCATCAAATTCGCGGCCAAATCCAAACATAACCTACACGTTAAGGATGTGAAGTTAGTCGAGCTCCGGAACACCTGATGCGAGGCCCAGCCCGAGGACGGGCCTCAAGACACAAGTGAAGTGAACGAGTCAGTGAACGAATCTGTAGATGAATCAGTGAATGAATCCTTGGATGAATCAGTCAGTGAGGAGAAAAAGGACTAATTGAGCGAATGACACACGAACGTGATATAGTATAGTGATGTGTTGGTTTCATAGTGAAGTGAACAAGACTCTATAATCTATGATAGATTAAGTTTATTAGTGAAACTTGATTAATTTTGTTTCTAACTTCGTAGGTATTGCAATTATTTTTTTTTTAAATCTTGTAACATATTAATTTTGTAATTCCCGAATTACACTAAATGGCTGGTTTTATTTACAATTGTAATAGTGAAAATTTACATAGTATTTTAGTTTGTAATCGCTTTACATTTTATCGTATTGACTTATTGCCAAAAAAATTATGAATGCTGTGAAAAAGAAAATATTAAATGTGTTTTTGGCGCAACATATCGTTATCTATGCTATCAACATGTGAAACGCAAAGTGAAAAGACTAATTAAGTGTTGAATGTGATAAATTTATATATATATATATATATATATATATAAATTTGGATGGATAGAGACAATTTGGACGCATTTTTTCTGTCTGTTTGTCATGTAAATAGTTCACTGTCTGTTTTTTTTTTATTATTTTTGACTTAATAAGTTTCAAAGTTTCAGCAATATTTTGGACTCTTACCCAGCATCACCAAATAGTAGTAAACTAGAGACTGTTGATTACGATTGATAATTTCTTACGTAAATCTTGAATTCAGTAATAATTATTTATAATGACACTAAAAGTACTGAACAACAACCAACATTCGAGTACAAATTTTACAAATACCTTTACCCAATAATATTAAAATGAAACAAAAAAATATATTATAGTATGAAAATGTGCTAACAAAAAAAATGTGCTAGCTGAAAGACCATTTCTGAGTATTTCAAAACATATATGACACCATCAATTAAGTTGTTTTGAACTTTATCAAGAGTTGCCAGTTTTTTATATAGTATGAAAATAAAATTTAATTGTATCAAATTAATTAAAAGAAAAAGAAATAAATCAATCAGAATCAACATCTTTAGTTTCATTGCAATTTTTCACATATTACAAAAATATATTATATGTAATACTTCACTGAAATTTATTTATTGTGCTAATATTATGGTTTTCTACCATATGCATCAAGGATACTACATATATAACATATAAAAAGGATACTATTTCGTTTTCAGTTATGGAAAAAAAAAAATCTTTTTATTGACTGTATTATTGAGTTGTTTTTTTACGCTCTTTCATACAAAATGATTGGTTACGGTTACTTTTTTTATTTTGGATACCCGTTAGTTTTGGTTACGGTGTTCCGTAACATCCACAATGTTATGCACAATCAAATGACCTATATAAAGTTGGAAATTATAATTTTATTGCATGCTGTTGCATTGGTATATGTTTATTTTAATGTTATTATTTATCTCCATTGAAAAGATTTTTTGTTTTTACTTTATCACAAGCAACAGATTATCCTATTTAAAATAAAATTGTTTTTTCTTACACCTTTTGGGCCCAATTTTCTATATATATATATATATATATCTAATATTGGATTTTAAATAAAATATGATTCAAATACAATAATATTAATAAAATAGATTTTTGATTTGAATTTGAGATTATTTACACTCACTAGGTAGCTCTATTAATTAAAGAATGTGTGAATGACGAAAAAACAACTCCTTTACATTTGTAGATATTCTTTTATTTTTTAAATCACAATACTAATAAAGAATTGGGTCTATCTGTAAGGTAATTTAGTATTGATTATGGCAACATTTCTGTAAATATAACAATATTTATTATTGCACCAACAAAACTTTTTAGTTTCATGACAATATAAGATTGCTTGTATTTTATTTAGTTCTAGTCGCTTATTAGGTTTAAGAGCATTAATAATAACAATTGTAATACTGGTTTCCATTCAAAATGTTTGAGGCTATCATTATCAAATTATCACATGACAGCTTGAAAATTAAAAAAAAATAATTTTTAGTCTGTAGACAAAGTATAATTTGTGTAATTAATGAAATTTAAATTTAGTTTGAAATTTCAATAGTGTATATAAATGTTTCCCCACACACCAAACCTGTCCCATAGATAATAAATAGTTTTTAATGAAAATGTATTATTATTGTTTTTTTTTCTAGTAGTCTGTAAGTAAACCGACTCTGGTCACAGTTTGCGAGGTCGGAGGGCCGCCTATAGTTTTAGAGTAGATATGACCTTTATGGTTTTTTTTATTATATATATATATACACTGTATATGTGACAAAATTTACTTAGAATATAATATTTCTTTGTTTATAGCATTTAGTAAATAATTTAAACTGGCAACACTACATAACCATAACCTAATTTTTTTTTCAGATATTCTAAAAAAAAAAACAACTGTTTTAGTCTTTATTTTTTCTTACATTAATAATTCACAATTTAAATTATTTACTAGATGATATTTTATTTTGTCTAAATATAAATTGTTAACGCGTGAAAATGGATATTATTATTATGATGAAACCTAGATGTAAGCATTGTGTGCCTCTGAATAGAGAAATAGTGACGTGATTATTGTACACATTTGCTTTAGTGAATGTTTCGAGTGGTAAATAAAATTTTTTAGTGTTGTACTTTCGGTTGATGGCTGTATGAATTTTTTTTTTCTAAAATAATAATTAGGTTTACCAGACTAAGCAAGGAAAAGGAGATATTTTTATCTAATACAGTATTGTAAAGGAAACGTTTATATCGATTTCTTTGGTTAACCTAATTATTCAAAATTAAAAAAAAACTGTATTTAAAGCCGTTCACCGAAAAAATTACACAAAATATAGTAAATAAAATTCACTTATCATATTGTATAATGTAATATAGATGATATTATATAGTTTTGTAAGGGTTCGTAACGGCCGACGCGCTGGCGACACGAGATGGTGATACTACGGCTAGGACTATAGCTATAGCGTTTTAGTGGACGACGGTCGAGTCTAACATTGTATCATTGGTTACCATAAGCACTTATAGTATTTGAAATAAATATTTACATTGGAGTTTTGTTGTTTTTTTTTGTTTAGAGGTTAGTGTGTGTGTGTTGTTTAGAGGTTTATAATATATATATATATATATATATATATATATATATATATATATATATATATATATATATATATATATATATATATATATATATATATATATATATATATATATATATATATATTATAAACCTCTAAACAACTTGAGAAAAACATATTGAGAGAGCTTGCCTGAGATGTGTTGATGCATCCTCCGTGTAGCCCTGACCTTGCTCCATCAGATTTC
Organism: Heliconius erato x Heliconius himera; assembly: GCA_013421005.1. Lineage (NCBI taxonomy): Eukaryota > Metazoa > Arthropoda > Insecta > Lepidoptera > Nymphalidae > Heliconius > Heliconius erato x Heliconius himera. The sequence goes on from JAATLQ010023767.1 coordinate 10,728, forward strand.
CTCATGTTTCGGTCATCGATCAAAATGGCACATACATATTATAAATAAATTATACCTAAAAAAATAGTTATATGACCAATACAAAAATACTTTTGCCCCAATCTTATATAATTTCTGTACGTAAGAACGTCATCTCATTATAGGCCGTCATGGGGCAGTGGCAAACATGCAACTAATCGCGACGGTTGTGGGTTCTATTTCCAAAGTGGAATAATACATAAAATGTATGCATTTCTTTTTCTATACCCTTATCCATCTCCAATACCTCCTTCCTTAGAAAATCTAAGAAATCCTCTCACAATGTAGGTGGTTGAGAGCTCCCAAATGTGGATTACAATTCATAGATTTCATCATCACGAGGTCATGTGCAGGTTTCCTACTTATAATGTAGATTGAATACTCACTCCTATCCTTTTGAATAAGTAGTTCTTGCGCTACATTCTGCCAGCCAATATAGGCAACCCAGTGACAGCAGGAATTAAATAAATAAATCACCTTCACGCTGCATCTCTCACACAGCAGGGTAGGCAGAGGGAACCTAGCGTTCAGACACTCCGTTTCCCTTTTCCAGCAAAATTTTTCGAGGCCTTGCGTGTTGAGTGACGGAACTCAACGCCGGTCTTTTGTCTTGGTGCCAGAGCGAAGAAAAGAAAATATTTAGTAATAATAATTCATTCCCTCGAATGGGGATCGAATCCACAACCGTCGCGTACAGTCACATCCTTGTTCACCTGCGCTACGTCGGCTTCCAAATATATAAAAAATTATAACAATAAGTACTATTATAACTAACTAGCTATTTTGTATCAGAACTATCAAAACAAACACAATCACAATTTTAAAAAAACTGGTACAAAAATTGGAGGTTTCGAGCTTTTTCTGAAATTAAAGCTTAGCTTAGCCAAAGCTCTTTCATCTGTCACCTTACATGAACTAGCGGCTTTAATACCAAATTTTTTCACTCTTTTAAGGTTATTATTTTTTTAAGATTTAACCATAAATGTATAGTTTTCAGATTATTTCCTAAACTAGTACCTAAATTTTATAATTCTAGGTCAACTTTGATTTTGAATCTCTTTCGGAATACGCGTTCTTTGCGATATCAACGGGTCTATTTTTTTATTTAAGTAAATGTAGAAATACGGTTTTTTTAGGAAATCAAGGGACCGTATATCTGAGTATATGATTTGAATTTCAACTTGATAATAATCGTTCCTTAGATAAAGCCTCTGGACAGACAGACAGTCAGACAGATGAATGGACAACAAAGTGATCTTATAAGGGTACGGAACCATTAAAATAATGGTAGGTAGTGATATCGGATACATATATAATATCACTATATACTAGGTTCCCTCTGCCTACCCTGCTGTGTGCTGGATACAGCGTGAAGCTGATTTATTTATTTTTATTTTTATATAATATCTACGTGTCATACATTTTTAACCTTATAGAATCTCTTTTTTCCGTCAATCTACACGTCAAGACCACTTTTATTAGGTTAATTTAGAGCTATAGAGACCTAAGGTCCAAAGATACAAGGTGATTTCTTAGATTTGGTTACATTTTATCTATATGGTTAAAAATCTATATGGCAAGTAGGATAGGTACTTCCCGTTGACTTAAAATTAGTATATTTGGCAAAACTGATAAAATCTAATGTGGACTGTTTAGGTTCTCACCAAAAATTTTTTAAGATAACATCTGAAAATCGCAAATTTGTAGGCGTACCATTAATAAAAAAAACCCTGAAAATCATAATTGTAGTTAATTTTAAATAAAATTTGTGCACAAGCTTACAAATTTGAGTTTGTTAACTGTTAAAAGTTATACTTTACGTTTACCTACAATCATAAAATTTATAGGGAACTCTAAACAAGCACTTGACTTACACATAAGTTAGTATAAATTAAAAAAAAAATCAGCTTTACGCTGAATCCGCACACAACAGGATAGACAAAGCGAACTTAGTGTTAAGACACTCCGTTCCCAATTATCCGGCGAATTCTGGAGGCAATGCGTGTTCAGTGGCGGAACTCAACATCGCGTTTTGCCTCGCCACCAGAGCGAAGAAATGAAAATATAAATTTAAATAAATATTTCATTTCCTCTAGTGAGGATCGAACCCACAACCAGTCGCGTTTACAGACACACACTTGTGACCCCGCTATGACTTGTAGTAGTCTCATAGGTATATAAAAGCAAAAATATAAATTTAAATAAATATTTCATTTCCTCGAATGAAGATCGAACCCAAAACCAGTCGCGTTTACAGACACACACTTATACTCCGGCTACGACTGGTCCCATAGGTATATAAAAGGAGCCAAAGAAAACAAAATTTTAATGAACATCCACCGCCGAATAGGTATTTCTATTTCAACACGCACTCCCCCAAAAAACGAGAGGCGTCGAGATTAGTCGAGAAACCAATTACATTTTCCAAATACACATTTTTCCTTACTGCCGGTTCAAAGCTCAAAGAGAATTATCTTACTAGCCCTCTGGAGATGAAAAATAAACGTGTTCTCGAGAAAAATGGAGGTTTCTCGGCCAAAAGAGATAAGAAACTGGAGGATTGCTTGAGAAAGAAAAAGATGAAACGGTTCGAAGTTCACGCCCCGATTGGGGGATTTGTCAAATGGGTCGAATAGTGTAGGTTCTTATAGACTTGTCGTTGTCGTTATGTGGATTTGAATATTTTATGTGATTTTTAACTTTTTCATTGAACAACTGAGTAGTATATAGTAAAGAAAATATTTACATAGTAAATATCTATATAGTAAATACAGTATTTTTATTTGTTTTTAGATAATGTGTACATTTAAATACTAAATTAAAGGCCTGTCGTGGCGCAGGTCCACACTGTGTGTTTTTAAAATTGACTGGTTGTGGGTTCGATCTCCGTTCGAGGAAGTGAAATATTTATTTACATTTATATTTTCATTTCTTCGTTCTGGTGTCGAGGCTAAGCGCGGCGTTGAGTTCTGCCACTCAGCACGCAATGCTTCCAGAATCCGGTGGAAAGGTTCGGGGGAACGGAGTGCCTCAACACTAGGTTCACCCTGCTTACCATACTGTCCGCGGGATACAGCGTGAAGCTGGTTTTTTTTTAATTAAAAAAATAGATTTTTTTAGCATCCCGCTAAAAAAAAACATTTTTAGCAGAGGCATTGCGTGTTGTGTGACGGAACTCAACACCACGCTTCACCTTACACACAGTAAGTACCACAGCGACGACATATAAATATTAATAAATAATAATTAATTCAAAAATAGAATACCTAATAATAATAATATAATTACATCAAGGGACGATGTATAAGATATATATCAAATTACACACCAACGACCTCACTACATTATATTACCAATACTATACAACCATAAAATATTACCAAATCAAATTCACAAGTTCCCCAAAAGTTAATTATATAAATTACCATGTTAGTTGTGACGTGATTGCGTCCCCTCGCGAGTGGAGCAGGTGGCGGGCCAATACTCACTAATCTGTTCAATCACACAGCAATTGCCACAAAAGTGGAAAAATAGTGGGTAATAACCCAATAATAGAAGCTATTTACAAAATCGAATTCCTATTATTCTTTTGTTTGTTATATGCTATACGAATTTCGATTACTTTTTTGTTTGTTAGCATACATATATATATGTACTAGAAATTTCCTTTGATAGTATATTTGTATATACAGTATAGATTTTTTTGTAATTTTTTCGCTTTTTTTTGTAAAAAGTTATTACAAAATGATGGTTTAGGAGAAAAATAAAATGTTTTATCGGTGTCCATACTTTGAATATATAATTAAGCTTCACACTGTATCCCGCACACAGTAGGGTAGGCAGAGGGAACCTAGTGTTAAGACACTCCGTTCCCCACTTTCTGCTTATTTCTGGAGGCATTGCGTGTTGAGTGGCGGAACTCAATGGCGCGCTTTGCCTCAAAAGCGAAGCGCAAAGCGAAGAAATGGAAATATAAATTTAAGTAAATAATTCATCTCCTGGAGTGGGGATCGAACCCACAACCAGTCAGTTTTACAGTCACACTTCGTGCCGCTGCGCCACGACTGGCCTCAAATAAATAATATTAGTAATATTTTAAATATATTCTTCTAATAGAAATTTCTACGTTGAATAAATGCAGTTTGCTCGAGTGTCATTATCACTTAGTTATAAATTTAAATAGTCTCTTGTATTAGTTTTAAGAAAAAAATGGAAATTACTTTTAGATTATATAAATGTTAGATATGTTATTATATTGTAATAGATTTTTTTAAGTAATAAAGTTTATATAAACGTACACGTGAACGAAGATATTAAATACTCTATTGGGAATCGAACCCACAACTTGTCACGTTCACAGTCACACGCTTGTGCTCCTGCATTATGAATGGTCTGGGGATCCGACGGAAAGTGTGGAGCGGAGTGTCTTAACACTAGTCTCCCTGTCCCTGCAGTTGCGGATTATAGCTGGAAGCTGAAAAAAAAATTTTTTTTGTGATATTTCTAAGTTTTTATTAGTTTAGATATTTTAATAATAATAAAGTTTCATGTTAAATAAAATTTTTCAATTGCACCTTTCTTACACTATATTCCTATAAATATTTAACTAATACTCAATTAAACTACAGTTATTTTAGTAATTTATACAATATTCGTAATCTCGGTGCGGTAGCGGTGTAGATATCGATCGGATTCGAACTTGTACACGCGCACGCGATGTAGCTCCTAACCACTGATTCTCGCGTCCCGTTGACAAGTGACGTACGTCTAACAGCTGACTTGGGTACTTTCTGTGCAAAAATTGTTTTAATATTTTTTTAAAAATTAATATATATGGAACGTTAAATTAAATATTTCATATTTTAATTTTTTCGTTCTAGTGTAGTGGCAAAGCGCGGCGTTGAGTTCCGCCAGTTAACACGAGAAAATAGGGACAGATTGTCTTAACACTAGGTTTCCTTTGCCTAGCCCGTTGCGCGCGGAATACTTACTATTATTATAAGTCTGTGTGTTTATTCATTTTAACATTATTTGGTTTCGATTAATAAAAAAAAAATTATACTTAAATATTATTTTATTCTGTAAACACATTTTATTATATAAACAGTGATGTTTACATTTCATTTTCGACTTTACGCCCGAAAACATTTTTTAAATATCGAATGATGTATCAATTTAAATTTCTTTATTCATAAAATGTGAATATTTTCCAAAGTGAATTTCGAAGTGATGACTCTGCTGTCTCTATCTCTTATCAAACTCTTAATCAAAAATTATCTTAATTTTATCAGAAACATACAACTGAATTATATCGAAATCTAAATACAGGCACAATTTTTGTTTTATATTTATATGTAATAAATATTACAAGAGGCCAGTCGTGGCGCAGGGGCACAAAGTGTGGCTGTTAAACCGACTGGTTGTGGGTTCGATCTCCACTCGAGGAGATGAAATGTTTACTTAAATTTATATTTCCATTTCTTCGCTCTGGTGTCGAAGACAAGCGCGGCGTTAAGTTCTGCCACTCAACATGCAATGCCTCCAGAATTCGGCGGAAAGTGAGGAACGGAGTGTCATAAAACTAGGTACCCTCTGCCTAACCTACTGGGTGCGGGGTACAGCGTGAAGCTGATTTATTTTTGTTTTTAACTTGGTCCTGTTCTCTTCTTTGGTTATCAATTCCATACCTCAGACCTTATACAGCGTGATGCTAAAACCTATATATATTTTAACAACACTTGTGCACTCGACATTACATTAAAAGCTGAGGTCTGCCTGATGGACGTGCACGCGACGCGGTCGCGGCCGTCCTCGCTGCACGCATCCCTATTCTAAAACACTGCCTCGTTAGAGTTAGATTTACACGAAAATTAGAACTTAAATTTTGTTGTAATTCAATACTATAAATCTAGGGAACTAGGAACTAGAAGAATATCTTGTAAAGATCGAATGATAATTGTGATAAAACAAAAATGAGCATGTTTGTTCGGAAACAATGTTTTAGGGTTTCGTACCTGAAAAGGTGGAAATGGAACCTTTATAGGATTCATTTGGGGAAAACGAAATCTTTATAGGATCATTTTGTTCGTCTGTCAAAAATATTTATCTGGAGATCAAGCTGAAATTAGTATCAATAATTCAAATCATTGTAGATTTCCGAAACCCTTGAAAAAAAAACAGAAAAAAATCAAACTTATATCTAAGTCAACGCAATCAAAGGATATAAACATTTATGCATCTATTATGCTTCATTTTGTATGAAATTCGCCTATAGCTATAGGGTCTCGACCTACTGATAAGAAATTTGGCACAAAGTGTGAGCTTACAATACGAATAAAGGAAAAAATACGAAACGTGAAAAATTGTAGGTATATGGACCTAAAATCATTACAAACATATATTCTTAGTTCATTTCATACCAGTTCAGTTCTATGAATGCTTCTAGCTATATAACGCACACAGCAGGGTAGGCAGAGGGAACCTAGTGTTAAATCACTCCGTTCCTCGGTTCTGGAGGCATTGCCTCCAGAGCGAAGAAATGAAAATATAAATTTAAATAAATATATCATGTCCTCGAGTGGGGATCGAACCCACAACCAGTCGATTTTACAATCACACTTCGTGCCGCTGCGCCACGACTGGCCTCTAACATTTAAAATATTATGTACATAATAAAGTTTAGTAGTAATATATCAATCACATACATACAGTACGGAAGTAAACTCGCCCTGTGGGTCTGTAATCGTCACATGTGTCGGATGATAGATGTAGCGGCAACTCTGGTGCGACGTGGCATGATGAAATACAGCTCTTTAATATTATATATATAATGGGAATAGTTTATTATAGTATAAACGTGAAAGTTGTGGGTTCGGTTCCGTCTCGGGGGAGTGTAATATTTAATATTTTCTTTACTTTGCTCTGGTAAAGAGACAAAGTGTAGTTTTAAGTTCCGCCAGTCAATGTCTGCAGAATTCGTCGAAAAGTGGGTAGTGTGTTAATGGGAACGAAGTACACTTTGCCTCCATGTATGTGCGGGGTACAATGTAAAGATAATAAAAAAAATGTACTATAGAACATTGTAAATTTAGTTTTTTCTTGTTATTTTCTTTTTATTTTAAAATTATGTTATTTAAAATGGAGAAGAAATGGACATGTTAAATTAATTTACAATTCCCCTACTTGTAATTAGTTAAATGAAAAATTTATATTTTTTAACAAAACTTTACATATAAGAATTATTTCACAAATTTAAAAAAAAATATCAGATTATAATAATAATTATTATATATAGAAAACACAATTTCAACTAAAAAAACCAAAAAGGACGCCCCACAACTTATCGTATGAATATCAACCTGTTTTAGTAGCGTCGCGTCGTCTATTCCCTGAAGTTATTACGGGCAGCGAGGCAAACAACGAAGCTCACTGTAAATAATACATCGTCATCGAACCCGAGACACTCGATTATTTTACCAGCTATATGGACATCTGAGCCATTGCGATCTTATTACTATGCTAAATTAGTTTGAAAATAGATTAAGATTGGTTTTTTTTAAGCTTCACACTGTATCTGCTGTAGGGTAGGCAGAGGCAGGGTAGTGTTAAGGCACTCCGTTCTCCACTTTTCCTCAGTTTCTATAAGCACCTGAGCGAAGAAATAAAAATATTAAATATTAATTTCCTTGAATGGGAATCGAACCCCATAACCTGTCGCGTCTACTGGCACAATATATATGTATTAGTACATTATTACACAATTTTGTTAAAATTTTTAGAATATCTAAGTAGATCAGAGTTCGAAATATTATTTAATATAATTTATTTAAGATATACTTACATATTTTTCTAGTTAATACATTCATTATAAAAAAGATCTATAATGGGAATGAGTTAGTTTTGATTTTAGAATTTAATTTTTACTTATTTGGTAAAATCAAGAAATATCTGTCTGTATTTTACATCAGCGAAGGTAGTGAGTTCAATAATAATTTTTACTCCTCCGCTCTGATGATGATGGTGGCGTTTTTGCATTTCTGCAAAAACGTGGCCATAGAAAAAGATGATAGAAGATATCATCCCTTAAACTCTTATAATATTTAATGATAAATATAACATACTTAAACACCAATTCTACCCTAAATACGTTTTATAAATTAACAAAGCAACCCTTGACACGATAGGTTGTCAACGCTGTCCCAAACTGCTTATGATTTATTGAATTCCCACAGGATTTGTGCTGATTAAGGATTTTAGATCTTATTCTTATAGAAATTAAGGTTAAAATTGATCTAAGTTTAGGGGATGATATGGGGCATATTTATTTATTATAGTTGTGAAGCACGACTGCACTATTTTAATTTGTATTGTTACATTAATTTAAGGCGTTATTTAGTGTTCTAGGCTAGAGATCGCGGTGTTAAGATACTTATATTTGTTTATTAAATTTTAATTTAATAATGAACAATAGATTAACGTGACATGGCGGCGGGGCACACTTAACACTAGGTTCCCTCTGCCTACCTTGCTATATGCAGAATACAGCGAGAAGCTGATTTTTTGTGTAGATATTTGTAGTTTTCAAGAATGCGGTACAAAAAAGTGTCGAGGTAAAGCGTGGCGTTAAGTTCCACCACTCAACAGCCAATGCCTCCAGAATTAAGTGGTAACTGGGGAGTGGAGTGATTTAACACTAGGCTCCTTATGCTTTCCCTGCTACATGCGGGATTCAGCGTGAAGCTGAATAAAAAATACTTGTATAAACTATCAATACATGTAAGATTATACTAACTTGGTGGCTATGGTAGCGCTGTGGTGCAGTGACAATGACTTTAAATGCAAGGCAGTATGATCGATGCTTATTATATAATGGACAATGGGTTGATATCGCCGCCCGATATGCTTGAGCTTCACATTGTATCCCGCACACAGCAGGGTAGGCAGAGGGAACCTAGTATTAAGATACTCCGTTCTCAAAACTTAGGACAAAGCTTATTTAGGACAAACCGCAGTATCGAGTTCCGCCACTCAACAAGCCATGCGAGAATTCAACGGAAAGTGGCAAACATAAATTAATCAGAATGAGAACGGAGTGCCTCAACACTAGTTTCCCAAAAGAAAAAAACTATTTCACACAATCAGTCCAATCTTATCCAGAAAAAAAGGGAAACACGAGACGCTATAAAATCTCACTGTCCCCATATTCTAAAATCGTTTTCCCCAGTAGGTGCTATCACCACAATCAAACTTAAATCTAGAGCCATCTGTACATATACAGTGTACAGTGTCCCCAGTCGTGATCGTATGTACATAATGAAATGAGTGCAATATGCGTCCCCGTCCCCAGAGACTTGGAACTTTGATGACATTTGCTGTGCTGTGTGGATGTGGTATATTTTAATATTTATCTATATAAAAAAATAATTACTTTTGTTATAGTTTTTTTTTTAGTTTCACGCTGTATCTCTTGCAGAGCAGGGTAGGTGGAGGGAACCTAGTGTTGAGACACGGAGTATCTCTATTTGGAGCTGAATTCTTGAGGAATTGTGAGTTGAGTGGCGGGAATTCTATGTCGTGCTTTGACTTAACACCAGAGCAAAGAAATGATAATATTTGATTTTTCCGAGTGGGAATGGAACCCATATACTTATATTTGTGAATATTTTTTTTTAATTTTTTTTATAAAAAGTATTCTATATCCTTTCTAATACCACTGAGAATATGTGTACAAACTGAATTTCGTGTTAATCGGTTCAGGCGTCAAAGTGTAACAAATAAACTTACATTATCATATATAAAATTAATGTGATTGACATTTCCCGCCACCAACGCATCTAGACTTGACATGATTTTTTGTCTATATCGTCGTATTTTGATCCTCACCTCTTTAATTTTTGAAAAGCTTTTTGAGGCCGGTCGTGGCGCAGGGGCACAAAGTGTGATTGTAAAACCGACTGGTTGTGGGTTCGATACTCACTCGAGGAGATGAAATATTTACTTAAATTTATATTTCTATTTCTTCGCTCTGGTGTTGAGACAAAGCGCGGCGTTGAGTTTTGCCACTCGACACGCAATGTCTCCAGAATTCAGCAGAAACCGGAACGGAGTGACTTAACACTAGGTTCCCTCTGCCTACTCTGATGTGTGCGGGATACAGCGTGATGCCGATTTATTTATTTTATTTTACCTTTTCAATTTTTTGTAACAAAAAAAGTTAAATTTTATTTTACACTACTTTTTATAACTAAAGAGTATTAAAGACCTTCCTGGTCCAGGTCCCAAGGGATTGAATCCCAGGACGTGGCGATCAAGTCCTGATTTATTTGTCCCCCGAACACGAACGAGTTGATGGGCGCAAGTGTGTTTACTCTCCTCACTTTGTTTACTGATCATTTATTTTTTACGCCGCGTTGGAAATTGAGGCCGACCGGTTATAGGAAATTTAAAATCCACTGTCGCTTTTTTAACTGTTTTAAAATATTGTAAAATGTGTTTCTGCGTTGAGTGTGTAAAAGCCGAGTTTTTATATTTTAAATTAATTGTTTACTTTTAAAAATATTTTAAATTCAATTTTAGGCCAGTCGTGGCGCTAAGTATAGTATATATAATGTTCGATCCTCACTCGAGGAAATGAAACATTTATTCAAATTTATATTTCCATTTCTTCGCTCTGGTTTCGAGGCAATGGGCGATGTTGAGTTTCGCCACTCAATACGTAATGCCTTCAGAATTCGCCAGAAACTGGGGAACGGAATGTCTTAACACTAGGTTCCCTACTTTGCTTTATCAGGGATACAGCGTGAAGATTGATTTTTTTAAAATTCAAATAACCTTAATGACCTTCAAAACTATACGAAACAAAATAAAGGTATGACATAAGTTATCACAACAAGATACACCCGTGGGATATGCAAATACGGGTAGTATTTCGCATTTATAATTTAAATCTAACCTAGCTTAGCGAATTTTCAACCCCCAAGCCGCACACGATTGACGTTCCGCCCGCGCACCCCGCGTATTGTGCGCACGACGTGAATGCACCGCCTAATCTCGTCCACGTGCCCGCCACGCGCCGGTCCTGCACACGACAACCAGTGCACACCCAACTCCATATAACATTTTTAATCTACATCTCACAATCTATAATTATCTGTATTCCGTTGACGTAAGAGAAGTTTTGTATCTGTATAATTTTGGCGCTTAAATCCCTGTCAAGTTGACATTTGGTAAAAAGCGTGTCCTTTATCTTAACTGATTGGATAATCTGTGTTCAAACGCTATAGTATATCGTATCGGAAACAGAAATGTAAGCCCCGACGTCCTGATTAAGTTTTCTGTTATAGCGTATTTGGTTGTAGGAAATTACAGTTATTTGATGCAAGTATTGAATTTCTTTTTTGTTGTCACATTTTTTTTTTGGTGAATCTCATCATAGTGTCTGTAATTATTGAATGTGTTTGTGGCGGGAGAAAAATGAGTCAATTACGTAATTTAAGAAAAATATTTGATATTTTTGTATAATACGTATAAACATATCAATAGTTGCGATATATTTATGTTTTTCTTGTCAAAACCTATAATAAACTATAAAACATTCTTTCTGTAATAATGAAACTTTTAAGTTCTGGCTTCCTTCGTTCCAATTCACTAATCATTTAAAAAAAATCATCAAGTGGAATGTTCTTAACAAGAAGATTTCTATTACATTTCTGATTTTGCATCTATATTTAAGTGTTCTGTTTCAGTATGTCACCTAGGGAAGTAAACATTATATAGTTGACCCTCGCATATAGATAGATCATTTACCGCCGATGTGCACCTGATTACGTATTCATTGGGGGTTCGGGGTTGACGCGTATGGAACAGGAAGATAATGTTTTGTTTAACCCTTGGATGTATTATATATTTTCTTGGCGATTTTGCGTAGGCCACTTTGGCGCAGAGGATACGCGACTTTATTTCTTTGATAGAGCACCAAAGCGAAAGCCCGGCGTTGAGATACGCTACTCAAAATTCGGCTGCTAGTGGGGAACGGAGTATCTTAACACAAGGTTCCCAAGTATGCAGTACTTTGCTGTGTGCGGGATACAGCGTGAAGATGATTTATTTATTTTTTATTTTTGCATTACCTTTTGAGGTATAGATAGTGAGCCTTACGATATATAGAGAATAGGGAAAGTAGTCGAATATAACTTTTCCTCAAATTTAAACCACACTATTTTTGCTTTTAATTTTTTTTTAATTCATAATAGTTTTTAGTTCCTGTTGACAGATGTATATATATATAAAGTCAAAAGGACTCCTGATTTGTAAATATCAAACTAGTATTTATATTTGTGCTTGGAGTCTCCAAAGATTTGTAAATAAAGTCAAATAATTAAATAAATCAATATCGAAAAAGGATCAATATCGATTTTATCTTGTTATTCCAGATATTCTAATTACTCAATCAAAATTATGGTACATCATTTTTTTAATGTAAACTCCTCTTTGGATATTGTAAAAATTTCAATAAAGCACCGGGGGTGGTTTATTTATTCTGGATTTGAATCGCAAATTGAGATATGATAGGTTAAATATTTGCCGATCCGTTTTCACGAAGTTCTAAACAAATACTCTGTATTGAGAATAAATACTTTGATCCCGGGATTATATGACGTCGCTGTAGCTCAGTTGGTAAGTGTCTAATATTTCTTACTGTTTACAATAGGTGTGGGTTCATGTGGGGTCGTCTTAGTTTTTAATTTTGGGTGTTTCTTTATCTGATAACTCAATTTGTAGGATTTATTTGGGATACTTATCAGTACATTTACGCTCAGTCCTTTGTATATCAGAGTAATTAGAGAGAACCTAGTGTCAAAACACTCTGTTCTCCGCTTTCTACGTGAATTCGGTATATATATACATATACAATATTTACTTACTCCCTAGCTTTGTGACAATGCTTATTAAGTATGTATTAATTATAACTTTTTTTCTCAGCTTCATTCCTTGTATCCTGCATTTAGAAGAATAGGGGCCGTTCAAGTATTACGTAAGCAGTTTTTTTGCAATTATTGACCCCCCCCTCCCCTATGTCATCAAAAATAAGCAATCCTCTTACCCCCTCCCCCAATGCTTACGTAAACATTGTCATATACATATTTAGAAAACGTATAAAAATTTTGAACGTAGCGGAACTCGAACCCGCGCCTTCTGGAAACCGACCAAAAAAAAAATTTTATACGTTTTCTAAATAAGTATTTTTCTTTCCTAAGTGTAGAATAACACTTTAAAAATGTTTAAAAATATTGTCATATACATTTTTATAAAGTTATTTTTTAATTGATTTATGAGCAGCAGTATCTACATATATAAAAGGACATATTCCCACTGACTATGGTAGGACGCATGCACAGCCGTAACCTGAATCAGTTATTCAGATATAGATATTATAGATAGTAGAAACGTGAAATTTAGACAGATTTTTATTTTCGAAATCTGGAAGAAGGAAATTTGAAAAATTTTAACTCTAAAGGGATGAAATAGGAAAGTTTGTATGGAAAAATCCTTAAATCGCCACAGATTTTTATAAAATTTGAAATTTGGACTCTTGACAATGTGCCATTCCCGCTAAATAGATATAATAAACTTATATATTATATTATAAAACTAATAGTTATATGGTCTGCCATACATACGTATACTAAATATAGCTATAATATATATGAAAAAATAAATAACTTCTGCTTACGTAATTACTAGCTAGACCCCCCCACCCCCATGTCATCAAAAATAAGCAAACTCAAGACCCCCCCGCCCCCCTACAGTGCTTACGTAATACTTGAACGGCCCCATAGGCAGAGGAGAGATATTGTCACTTTTACTAGATAACTTTTATATAAGTATGTATAAAAAAATAGAAATTACTAATAAAAAAAAATAGAAATTACTAATTTCTTAAATATAGTGTACATTTATTTAGGAGTTAATATTAAGCACCACTCTGTCAAAGTCGTGGCGGAGCTCAACGCCGCACTTTTCCTCGACACCAGAGCGAAGAAATAAAAATATTACATATTTAATTTCCTCTACTAAAAATCGAACTCAAAACCCTTCACGTTTAAGGCCACACTACGTACCTCTGCGCCACGACTGGCCTCCTATCTTATATTTAAAACACATTTGGCTGCTTTTATTAGATAAAAGTTCTAAAGTATAATCCTTTTTATCGCAATTTGTTGAAGTGCTATAAAAATTATCGACACACGTTCAAGTGCTCTCGGGAGCCCCTTACAATATTTTGGCCCAAAGCTATATGGACTATGGATACTCTACTGTATGAGACTCGAGTGAAAATGAATAAATAATCGATTTTGGATAGTTTATAGTTCGAATATCGATGTTGTAGATAATTTTATTTCCACTTTTTAATGTTTTTTTTTTCATTATAATATTATTTAATAAATTAATGATATGTGTGTCTAACTACTTAGAGTCCGAAATTTCACTCAAAAATATAAATTAAAGTTAAATCTGCATAGTTAAAACTGTTCTTTTTACATGGTTTTTTTAATAGCGTCACGCTGTATCCCGCATAATGCAGGGTAGGCAGAGAAATCATAGTGTTGAGATACTTCGAACTCCACTTTCCGTCATTGTTTTAAGACAGTGATCTTAACGCCGCGCTTTGTCTTGATACTAGACCAAGAAATTAAAATATTACTTAAGTAATTCTCCTTCCATAGAATCCTTAAGTAATTCTTAAGATAAATTTAATTTAATTTTTAATTTCCCTGAGTAGGAATCGAACCCATTACCGTCTCGCTTACAGTTTTTTTATTAAACTAAAAAAAAAACAACCTATTACCCTTCAATCGACTTAACTTAGTAAAAGAACAAATTTGTACTCCACTATCATAGCACAATGCCCTGCGGGTGCACCATATTGCTGTCAGCATGGTGCGGAGATACGTCCAGCTGTTACACTGTAACAAACATACATACACACTCGAGTGTTGGCGAATAATTTTTATTTTATTGAGGGCTCTTCAATTTGTTAGGAGTATTTAGTACAGGTTCAATTTGTGAATGGGGGAAATTTGGGATGTTATTCATAAGTATCTTTTTTAATTTTTTTTTGTTATACTTATTTAGAAAACGTATAAAAATTTTGAACGTAGCGAGATTCGAACCCGCGCTACCTGGAAACTGACCAGGGGCTCAGACCACTAAGCCTAATGCTAACAACATAAATAAGTTTAAGACTATAATTCTTTAAAAAAAGTGTTTAAAATATTTTGTGCAGTTCGGTTTAAAATATGTTTGTTTGAAACACAACTGTATATTCTGTTAGTTTATTTTAGAACGATAATTTTATTAATTATTTTGATTAAAAAAATCAATTTTCATTTTTGGAAAAAAAATGTTTTGTTTGAATTGTATTAGGTTTTTATAGAGTAGTTAAAACTAGTTTCATTTAAAGTAGTGCTGACAAAAACTCTCTTTATAATAAATAAAAAATATATAAATAAATTTGAGACCATTTTGGCGCACCGGCACATATCGCTTGAATGTAAATGCTATCTATTGTTAAAACAAAAATCCGACGGAGAGTGTGGAACCTCCGTTCCACACTCTCCGTCGGATTTTTTGAGGAATTGCGTGTTGAGTGGCGGAACTCAACGCTACATTTTTGCCTTACTGTCAAAGCGGACAAATAAAAATATTAATAAACCCATTACCCCAAGCGGTGATCGAATTAACAAACGTCACGTTACAGTCACACCCTTCTGCGACTGCGCAACTACGGCCTCACATATCAAATAAAAAGTCCTTATTTAATCGAAGCCTCTTAAACTTAAAAGATAGAGACATTGATAATAAAAATGACCTACATATATTACAAGAAACAGCTTCACGCTTCGCGCAGACTGCAGTAGGCAGAGGGAACCTAATGTTAAGACACTCCGTTCCCCACTTTCCGCCGAATTTTGGAGGCATTGCGTATTGAGTGGCGGAACCCAACGCCGCGCTTTGCCTCAACACCAGAGCGAAGAAATGCAAATATACATTTTTTTAACTCGAGTGTATATTGAACCTACAACCAGTCGCGTTTACAGTCACACTTTGTGCCCTTGCGCTACGCCTGGCCTCTATCTATCTATCTATTTATATATTACAAGAACCAATTTATAAATTTTCTTTTACAAAATATAAAAGCGGCTGCTTAATCGTCTCCACCGCCTGGCCCGTTCACTTTAATTATGATTATTAGGTATTACTGGATATTACAATAAATAGCGTAATTACAGCAGAAAACACGGCCCTCGTACGATTTACGTGCGGTGCTCGTTCTACGCCTAGTTGGGTCAAATGGTGTCAATGAATATGTGGAGAATAGAGCTGTTTTTTTTTAACTTTTTTTTCGGGTTCACGCTGTATATCGCATGTGATAGGGTAGGGAGAGGGAGGCTAGTGTTGAAGCACTCCGATCTTCAATTTTTGTTGAATTTTGGAGTGGTGGAACTCAACGCCGCGCTTTGCCTTGACACCAGAGTGAAGAAATGAAAATATTAAATAATAATTTTCCTCGCCTTTTCAGTGCTCTGATTGGCCTCATTTATATTTTTATAATGAAAGATTAATAAATTTTAAAAATTGTTTTTTTAGTAAATACTGTTGATTTTTAATTGCATTACTATTATTTCTTATACATAGTGTCTCATTCTACTTCGTTTGTATTGAGACAAACTAGGCGTTGTTGTGGCTACTTAAAACTATAACAATAATCTTATCTATAAAGAAAAAGTATTATTTTGAATATTGCTAAAAAGTAAACCTATAATGTATTTACATATATATAAGCATTTAGAGATATATTCTCAATTGAGCAAAAAAAAAGATAAAATTAGGTATAATAAACAAAGCCGTTACATATTTACATAGAAATGTCTCTCAGAGACATTCAAAAATATACAATAACATCGCAAATTCTAGATAAACTATAAAAATGAATGATGTACAAAACAAATCGGCAACAAGGGGAGGCGTGGTGGTATCCCGCAGAGCACGTCTGTCGCCGTGTTACCAACTACAAAAAAAATTATAATCTACCATTATGCCATTGTGCTGGCAACCCTGATGACAGGTCGGTGGGCACATGTTTCAGGCATTTTAGGGCAATACCTACTTTTAATGGATGTGTTTTAATGTTCTAGAGATTTATAGTAGTTATACTACTAGGGCTATACTCCCTCAGTTTAGTTTTAATATTGTTAATAATATTATCTTTATATGTATGTATGTATGTGTTAATAGAATTTTGTGGGTTATTTAATTCTTGTTGTGCAACATTTTTTGATTGGGTTTAGTAGGATTGTGTAATTTGATCGCATAATAGTAAATTATTTTATTTCTTTAGTATCATTTTTTCACTAATAAAGAGAGCTTTGAAAGCTCAGTGATTTTATTTTGTATTTCTTTTGATATTAAAGCTGTGAAAAGACTTCAAATCTTTCATTCTGCATAAAGCAGGCGGGCAGAGGGAACCCAGTGTTAAGACATTTTGTTCCGTATTTCTGTTTAATTTTTGAAATATTGTGTGTTTAGTGCCGGAACTTAATGCCACGCTTTGTATGTTACCTGGACGAGGCAAAGAAAACAATTTGTTGTTTGTAGTGGGAATCGACTCCACAACCAACACGTTTACAGTCAGACGTTGAACCGCTGTGTCCCAACGACTACATCTTACTAATAGATATTATAAATGTGAAGGTTTGTGAACATGGATGTTTGTTCCACCGTTACGCATAAACTACTGAACGGTTTAAGATGAAATCTTACAGTAATATAGCTACAATAGTAATATACCTATAATAGGTATATTATATAAATAATATGAGACCAGTTGTGGCGCAGGGGCACAAAGTCTGACTGTAAAACCAACTGGTTGTGGGTTCGATCACTCGAGGAAAAGAAATATTTATTTACATTTATATTTTAATTTCTTCGCTCTGGTGTCGAGGCAAAGCGCGGCGTTGAGTCCACCACTCAGCACGCAACGCCTCCAGAAATTGGCAGAAAGTGGAAAACGGAGTGTCTTAACACTAGGTTCCCTCTGCCAACCCTGCTGTGTGCGGGATACAGCGTGAAGCTGATAAAAATATAATATAATTAATATGAAGATGTTGTACAATTTGGCCATATTATAACAACCAGCTCAAGCGGGCGAAGCCTCATTAGAGTCCCTCGTAACACACATACCTACGACAGGATATTACTAACTTGGCGGCCCACATTTTTCAAACCTTCAATTCAAATATATGATAAATAGTTACTTAGAAAATTATTCTGAGCTCATCACCTATCGTCGTTAAAGAAACTAGTTTTTCGTCAACGA
This sequence comes from Heliconius erato x Heliconius himera, assembly GCA_013421005.1. Classification (NCBI taxonomy): domain Eukaryota; kingdom Metazoa; phylum Arthropoda; class Insecta; order Lepidoptera; family Nymphalidae; genus Heliconius; species Heliconius erato x Heliconius himera. Next base: position 29,125 of record JAATLQ010023767.1, read on the forward strand.
AACGTCATCAGGCATCATCAATCAGTCGACCGTTGATTATTTTTTGTATGTTGGTACCGTTTGATTGACGCATAGACAGAGGCTGTAATGAAGGTTGCAGTACCTATAGGCTTTGGACGTGGTTATCTTTTGGGTCGGGTTGGGGTCAAGGACTTGCTACTATGAAGATATATGAGGCCAGCTGTGGCGCAGGGGCCTAAAGTGTGTGTGTAAGCGCGACAGGTTGTGGGTTCAATTCCCACTCGGGTAAATATTTTAATATTTCCATTTTCTTCGCTCTGGTGTCGAGACAAAGCGCGGCGTTGAGTTCCGACATTCAACACGCATGGCTTCCAGTATTCGGTAAATTGGGAACGGAATGTCTTAACACTAGATTGGCCCTCCGCCTACCGTGCTGTGTACGGAATACAGCGTGACGGTAAAAAAAAATAAGATTTTTTTATAAACGTACGGGATACCTGATGGTAAGTGATCACCGCGGTGTGTTATCGACTTTTTAGGTGGGGAAAAAGGCGCTTTTTAAAGGTACTCAAGTCGTACTGGAAACATGCCGCAGGTAGACCAAGTGGAAGGAACCTCCTACGGAACCTCACAGATCGGAGTGCCAATTATTTACGTTTAAACTTTTTTATAATTGTTTTAATTTTATTTTCTTATTCATTATTATGGACTACAATTACTTTACGTCAAGTGTGTAGTGTGAATGAAGAAAGCACAGAGTCAAAATTATAATTTATATATGTGGTGAAAACATAAAAGATTAGTTATTATTACAAAAAGTGTATGTAAGTGTATAGGTAAATGTGTTTAAGTGCGTATATATAGTTATCCATATTGTACTGATTGACATATGTAAAAGTAAAGAATCGAGGAATCGTGGACAAGGTGAGATTAAATCTAGAAACAAAAGCATCTGAGGACGTCATGACGCACAAGTATGTGACTGGAACGTGATAGATGTGGGTTCGATTCCCACGCAGGGGGATGAATTATTATTTATTAACATTTTCATTTCTTCGCACTGGTACTAAGGCAAAAGCGCGGGGTTGAGTTCAACCGGTGAAACGCAATGCCTTGAGAAAGCGGTGGAAACTGAGAAAGGAAGTATCTTAACATTAGGTTCCCTCTGCCTACCCTGTAACATGTGAGATACAGCCCACAACAAAAATATAAAACTTAATTAAAAAGATTAAAACGAACTATTTAGTAATAGAAAAAAAAAACAAAAACAATATTTTTTAAAATACTCAAAGAAACCCATAAGAAGCAGTACAATCTCAAAATAAATGGTTTATTTAAATTCAAACGGCTCCACGATTTATACGCGTCATAAAGTCAATTCTTTATAAAAATCTCCCTAGAACGTGGCATCAGTGCTTATCTGTGGATGTTGCAGGCGTCCGGACCCTACGGCCGTTATCGCGATACTGCCAGATTTCATAACAATAAACTCCCTACCCCCCCTCTTATCTTGCCACCGATCGCGAGGGGAACCAAACTGGGTTCGAATTTGGGACTTCGGTATTGTAAATATTATTCTAGCTGAGTCAATGGTTGAAGGTAATTTTGGAATTCTAGTATATTTAATAGTCAGGGTGGATTTTTTTTTCAATTAAAATAATGCGATTTTGCAAATTTTGAGTACATTACTTTTGTAGGTTTTTTTTTGCATTATTTTTAAATAACGATTCCCTTATATTGATCATTCGTATACATAGATAGCAGATTAGGCCGATAGAGATTAGACTTAAGTCACTCCGTTGTCCACTTTCCTAAGATATACAGATGTAATTAAATAAGGCCCGTTGCGTGCCACAAGCGTGTGACTCTAAACGTGACAGGTTGTGGGTTCGATTTCCACACGGAGAAATAAAAAATGTAATATTTCATTTCTTCGTTTTGGTGTCAAGGCAAAACGCGGCGTTCAGTTCTGCCATTCAATACACAATACTTCCAGATTTCAGCGGAAAGTGCGAAGCGGAATGTCCTAACACTAGGGCTTCCTCTGCAGTAATTATGAATATATGATTAATACACCCATAATTTATTTTAGATGTTTTAGGTCTTAATATAATACCTACTCAAACACAACATAAACAGCTTCCCGCTGTACCCCGCACACATCAGGGTAGGTAGAGGGAACCTAGTGTAAAGACACTCCGTTCTCCACTTTCTGCCGAGCCGTATTGCGTATTATAATATTATTATATATTAATAATAAATATGTATTTCAACAAATTATAACATCAAGACACACATATAAGCCTAATTAGAATCTCCCATTATTTTAGGACTAGTTTAGGATTTACTTAGACGTTTCTACATAACAACCCCTAACCTAACACACAACAAAGATGACAAAACACAAAACAAGGGTTGTAATTTCCCAAAAATTAATAGTTGATAACCATAATCGTATAGCATCGCCATACGGCCGTCTTCCATCTGAGCACACCCCTGAGGGCGGTGGAACATTGCCACCAACTGTTACACTTTCATACAAATGTGTTCTAGTTAACATTACTAGCTTATGCACGGTCAGTTAAATTTGTTAGTTGTGTAATATATATGGTTTGAGCTTTTAATTTGGTGAAGCTTTTGTGTAGCTTCTTATTTTTTTTTCTTTTAATTTTAGAAATATTTACTTAAATTTATATGTCCATTTCTTCGCTCTGGTGTCGAGGTTAAGCGCGGCGTTGAGTTCTGCCACTCAACACACAATGCCTCCAAAATTTGGCACAAAGCGGGGAACCGAGTGTTTTAACACTAGGTTCCCTCTGCCTACCTTGCTGTGTGCGGGATACAGCGTGAAGCTAATTTAATTTAATTATAGATAAAAAACTATGACAAATCTATAATTGTAGGTCATAGAAAATTAGTGCATACACAGGAACAAATAAAGTTTATCAACTTTTATTACTTACGGGAAGTAAGTAGCTACTTGTTCTGGATGTTAACCTACAAGCCTGAAAGTGGTATGGAACCCGCGGAGGGTTTCCGACTTGTACTTGACCACTTTTTAAGTACTAATAATCACTTTACGAGAAAAATTTAACTTCTTCCTCCATTCTAGAAAAAAATGAGAATAAAAACCATAAAATTTTATTAAAAAAATAAACAAAATCAGATTAGGTTAGTCTATTGCAAAACAATAAAAAAAATAATTAAAACGAATTTTATGTATTACTTAGAAAGTAGTTGATATCTTGATAACTAAAATGCAATAAATAAAACTATCTATAATAACGCAATACATTGTTTCAACAACGAACTCAATTAAAAAAAAAACAAAAGAAAAAGTAAAAAAAAAAAACTCTCCATAAATATTGCATCGTAGAAAGATAATATTTCAATATCCGGTGCTGATTCTTACTGAGGTGAATCGTAATTAGAATCGGGTCTATCTGCAGTAAATTATATCAAAATCCATGTTATATTTCATGGTTATTGCTGTAATTATTACGATAAAACTTTGTAAAATAAGTAGAGTAATAACTAGAATGCCTGTGTAGCGGAAGTGCCTGTATATTAATGCGGTAGGCTGAGGGAAAGTAAGTAGTCCTAGTCTTAAGACGGAGTGTCTGTCCCCCACTTTCCGTAGAATTTTGGAGGCATTAAGTGTTGAGTGGCGGAACTCAACGCCGCGCTTTGCCTCGTTACCAGACACTCGTTATGAGTACGTTTAAGTCTGTATATTAATTTATTTCTTGTATTCCGCATATCTGCTGTATGCGGTAGGCTGAGGGAACCTAGTCTTAAGACACTCCGTTCCCCACTTTCCCCTGAATTTTGGGTGCATTGCGTGTTGAGTGGCAGAACTCACCGCCGCGCTTTACGTTACCAGAGCGAAGAAATGAAAATATTAAATATTTCAATTTCTCGAAAGGGGATCGAACCCACAACCTGTTGCTATTATATTTATATAAAATATTTTATATAAGCTTTGCACCTACAGTTATGGCGTCAAATTAAAAAAATAATATGTAAATATTTTATAATATTTAAGAGTTTTAATCAATAAATAAGAATTTGAAAAGCTCTTATGATATTGATATAGAATATAAATGTAGCAATATCGTATCACAAGGCTTACTTTTTTCTAAACATGAGAGATTACAGTTATGTCATAAATAAATCAAATAAATCAATCAGCTTCACGCTGTATCCCGCACACAGCAAGGTAGGCAGAGGGAACCTAGTGTTAAGTTAAACGACTTACACACTACTGGCCTCACGTTATGCCATAAAAATAACATAACCTACTTGAAGTTTATTACTTCCCTGTAAAATTATGAAGAATTCGTCAAAAATATATTAAATTGAGGGCAGTCGTGGCTCAGGGGCACCATCATGCACCTGTAACGATAGGTAGTACATTCGATTCCTATTCAAGAAAGTGAAATACTTAATGCTCTCATTTTCTCGTTCTGGTAACGAGGCAACGCGCGGCGTTGAGTTACACCACTCAACACGCAATACCTCTGAAGTTAGGCAGAAAGTGGGCAATGGAAGTATATTAAAGGGAATCGACTGTCATAACACAAGGTTCGATTATACAGCGTTAAACTAAAAAAAAAATGATCTAAAATAAAGAAAAAGACGTAGTATCTTTTTTTTAATATTAAAGTAAAAAAAAATACAAACAAACCCACTACCACCCCTCCCTCCCTGCAATCCGTCAAAATATAAAAAAACTACAATCTATTACAAATATAATTTTGGCTTCCAAATAGTACTTATTTAGTCAAGGGTTAAGAAGCCATACATTTATACACAATGGGGTGTCTTTTTAACGCCGACTATTTTGATGGGACTGGGAAGGGGTTAGTGCCCCTATAATTTGTTTTTTTTTTTTTTTTTACTTTGGAAGTGTAAATCGGAAACTTTTATTGTTATACACAATGTAACTGGAATTGTTTGTGACAGACAGATTTGTTAAATTATTTGTATGTTGGTAGATTTGATAGATGGTGAATTTTGCTTAGGTGTGGTCATAAGTCATAAGAAGTTTTTATTTGTTAGTTTCGGGCTGTATCCCGCAGATAGCAGAGTAGGTAGAGGGAACCTGGGAACCTAATGATTAAAACACTTCATTCTCATTAAGAATGGAAGTACCGTTTCCCACTTTCCCAATTCTGGAGGCATTGAGTGTTAATTGGCGGAAGTGATTAAATATTATTTTTTATTTTAGTTCTTGAGAGCGTAGCATTAACAAATAAGACGAACAATCTGACTAAACTAAAGAGACTATTGTAGATAAAGCATATCATGTCTTATTTTGTTGTATCTATTTTTTTTGTTCCTTATCTTTATCAGCTTCACGCTGTATCCCGCACACAGCAGGGTAGGCAGAGGGAACCTAGTGTTAAGACACTCCATTCCCCACTTTTTGCCGAATTCTGGAGGCATTGTGTGTTGAGTGGTAGAACTCAACGCCGCGCTTTGCCTCGACACCAAAACGAAGAAATGGAAATATAAATTTAAGTAAATATTTTATCTCCTCGAGTGGGAATCGAACCCACAACCAGTCAGTTTTACAGTCACACTTCGTGCCGCTGCGCCACAACTGGCCTCTGGCTAAAAAAAAATGTTTAAGCAAATAGATCTCAACAAACACTTACATAGCTATACCACTTCTATATTGACATCTGTCATATGATACAAAAAAAAAAACTAAAAAAAAAGGCGATTCGAACCCACTCCCAGAGGTCCCAGTAATCATTCAACACTTGCCCTTAGCCCTAATCTCGGCAAATCTAATCATTCATCATACACATCTGTGGTTCTATCGCGCGAGCGTTTATAAAGTCGCTAGTGTCGACCAACAGTTGGTGTCCGATCCCCCTTGTTTTTGAAATATACGGAAATATTCTCTCGTTTTAATTGTTGGCTAGAAAAATATGGATTAAATATTGAGGCTTGTAGGCAGGGTTGTGGGTTTAATTTTCACTGGAAGAAAGGAAATATTTAATTTATTTTTCGCTCCGCTTTTGCCTCGAAAGCACGGTGTTGAGTTCTGCCACTCAACACGCAATGTCTCAAGAATTTTGTGAAAAGTGGGAAGTGGAGTGTCTTAACATAAGGCTTTGTGTACTCTGCTTCATATAGGATACAGCATGAGGCTGAAATAAAATTGAGTAATTAAAAAGCGATTTTTTTTATTATACTATGGCCCATACTGGTGACATATTAGCTTAATTTAGGATATATTTTAAATTAATAGTATACAACTTTATATTTCAATAAAAGAATAAAAACACAAGCAGTTAAGAAAACATTTATAAAATTAACTTTCAAAAAGTGTAAAATGTCACCTTTATTATATAGAAATAAATGTTCTTCCGCTAGAAAGCTTAAAATCAAAACTCCATACAGCGGTAAAGTACAAGATTCTTTCTCGTATGTTCACACACGCACTCGACGCGGAGGGATTTCGCGAATTAAATGACAATTTTAACGTGTAACAGTTCGGTGATAAAATAAATATCGTTTGCAAGTTAGATAGTAGGGATGGGTGGGTGAGGGTGGGAGGGTTAAGGTGAATTTTCTATTTATATTTATATATGTACATATAAGGAAAGTGAATTTTTGTTTTGAATATTAAAAAAAAGCTTTATGTTTGTGTTGAGACACTCTGTTTCTCACATATTTATGTTTGTATACATAATTTTAGTAATTTTTGTTTTTTTGTTAAAACACTCCGTTTCTCACTTTCTGGCCAATTATATATATATATATATATATATATATATATATATATATATATATATATATATATTAGCGGAATTCAACGTCTGTGTCTAATATATTCTATATAAGAAAGGTAAAATGAAAAGAATTCTTTTTTCTTTCGTGGGAATTGAAGCCGTAATCATCGTGTTTACAGTCGCTGTACCATTGCGATGCGATGGCCTCGACTTTACTGAATTTACATTATGTAATATGTTTACAGGTTATATATTTTACTAGAAGAAGTTGGTTGGAAGAAGTCGGACCGGACAAATTGTGGATTCGATCCCATTGAAGGTAATGGTATATTTAATATTTTAATTCCCTCGCTGTGGTAATGAAGCACAACGCGGCGTTGAGTTCCGCCTCTCAAACCGCAATGCCTTCAAAATTCTTCTAAAAGTGGGAAACGGAAACGTCTTAATGGGAACTTACAGTCTAAACACTAGGTTCCCAGATTCTCGTTGCCGGATACGCGACGGATATTTATTACAGAATTTTTTAATTTTCATATTTATAATATTCATATTTATTGAGGCCGGTCGTGGCGCAGCGGCACGAGGTGTGACTGCAAAATCGACTGGTTCTGGGTTCGATTCCCACTCGAGGAGATGAGATATTTATCTAAATTTATATTTCCATTTCTTCGCTCTGGTGTCGAGGTTAAGCGCGGCGTTGAGTTCTGCTACTCAACACGCAATGCCTCCAGAATTCGGCAGAAAGTGGGGAACGGAGTGTCTTAACACTAGGTTCCCTCTGCCTACCCTGCTGTGTGCGGGATACAGCGTGAAGCTAATTTAATTTAATTTTAATTTTTATATTTATAATAATAACAATTATATATTATACAAATAGTTATACTATACAATTTACTGAAATTTTAATGCGTTATTTATTCTAGAATCAGTTGTTTTAAACGTCCCTCTCTCACTCGCTGGGGTCTCTACAGCTTGAATGTTTAATTGCTTATTTACATTAAGAAATGCTCGGCCAAACAGTACAGTACTTTTGGTTGTATCTATTCACCCTGATTTATATATTTGTAATACTAAAATTTGTCTTCTCTACAATTTGGGGATGTAATACTGCCTGAATTACTTCTATTTTGTACGTGAATAGATTATATTGTTGAAATAAATGTTTTCTTTTTATTTTTTCACGCTGTATCCCGCACACAGCAGGCTTCTCCATTTTCCGAAAAATTTTGGAGGTATTGCGTGTTTAGTGGCAGAATTTAGCGCTTTGCAACACCAGAGCGAAGAAAATGGAAATATAAAATATTTAATTTTCTCAAATGAGAATCGAGGCCACTACTTGTCACGTTTACAGATTTTTTTAATTATAAGTAAAAATGCTCTGTTGATTTAATCTAAAAACTTCTTTTTGGTTTTGTTAACGACGACAGCGACAGAACGGGAATACCTATAATTGATAATTTTACAAATATTATCACTTTAAAAATAAATCAGCTTCACGTTGTATCCCGCATTTAGCAGGGTAGGCAGACGCACAGGCTTGCTGCTCCACAACGGCTTCTACTTTAAAAACTTTAGTGGCATTTAAAATGTAAAACTTTATAGTCTATATTTAAAGTTACATTTTAACCACATTTTTTGTTTCAAATCGAACCCCAACGCCTCGGTACGAGTGCACCGTAAGACACGTCCTTGCCCAGTCAGGCACCTCAGCTCAGTTCTAAGCTTAAAGGATTTACCTAATTCAATGTGACACGGGCTTGACGAGAAAAAAAAAAGAAAAAAAAAACTATAAGTTGACAGCACCGCGCCTTACGACATCGTTAAATCCCGTCCGTCTGATAAAGATCTGTGACACCTTCGCTTTTTAAAAAAGTAAAAATAAACGTTAAAGATTTGAACGTCAGAACCCACCTGGGCTACTGTATTCAAATGTATTTTTTCCCCGGAACCCCGTGGTTTTCGGGAAACCACCCTTAGTATGTGTGAGGTCGTATTTTAAGCTCATTTCGTAGTTTTTGTTAAGTTTTTGTGGTGATGGAGTGAATCACAATTGTTATTTGTGGCCACAAATGGGTACTTATTAAGATAGCATCGGGAACGTATCGTTGTAACGAGATTGCATTTGATACGCGTGATCTTTTACAAGGTACAGGTAACTTTTAAAAAGCTTGCACACCTTTTTTTGGTTTTTAGGTTCATTCTGTATCCCGCATATAGCTGGGTAGGCAGAGGGAACCTAGTGTTAAGACACTACGTTTCTATTAATATAGTGTCTTAATGTTATGGTTCCTATTAGTACAGTGTATTAATAAGTGTATTAATGGGAACTTAGTGTTACCTTTTCCTTCTAAGTGGAGCTACTCTCTAGAGAAATATAAAAATTAAATACTCCATTCTTCGAGTGAAATCGAACCCACAACCTGTATTACGGCGACTGATATGACACTTTAAGCTAACAAGTACACCCTTACACTAATGCTTTTCTTTCTGTTTTGTTTTTTTCTTTTTGCGTTTCTTGTTGGTGTAATAAACTATTAAATAGCAATAATAATAATTAATTAGGCATGAGGCCAGTCGTGGCGCAGTGGCTGACAAAGTGTGACAGCAAACACGAATGGTTGTGGGTTCGGTCCCCACTCGAGAAAGTGAAATATTTATTTACATTTATATTTTCATTTCTTCGCTCTAGCGTCGAGGCAAAAGCGCGGCGTTGAGTTCTTCCAATCATCACGCAATGCATCCAGAATTCTGCTGTAAGTGGGCAACGAAGTGTCTTAACACTAGGTTCCTTCTGCCTACCCTGCTGTGTGCGGGATACAGCATGAAGCTGATAATATTTAAGCCGTAAAAAATATTTTTAAATAAAATGCAATTTGCAAACACTATATACTTTAATCTAAAATTCTATTTACCTAACCATAACAAAATAAAGGAAATAAACACACCTTATATCCTTGTCCAGTCATATTCGAGTCGCCCATCCCATTATAGTCTAGGGATCGATCTCGGTAGCAGCATTGTATTCAAATGTTTAGAATTTAAATACAAAAACGCGATTATGTCGCGAAGCACCACCTTATAATATAAGCCTTGCGTCCGTTTGCGATTGTCATCTTCTTAGTTGAGTAAAATTAAGGTGCTTCGTCACTTGATATTAAACGACGAGTTTTTCTATATTTATTATAAAAAAAATACCACTATAAATAGCTTCGATGATTGCGAGTTCGAATACCGTTTGAGGGGATATCTTTATTTATAACACCTTTATTGATATGTCTTAAGTTTTCTGAAACAATGGGTGTTATTTTTTTTTTGGTTATCTAATGTAAAAATGACGTGAGCCGTTCAGTAGAGTTGATTTTCTAAGTATGTATGAGGAAAATATAAGTACAGATTAAAATTATACCGGTTTCATTTTTAAGTTTAAAATGGATTAAAACTATAATAACTTTTTAAGTTTAAAATGGATTAAAACTAAAATAAAAAAAACAATAATAACAATAATAATTTATTTAAATAATAACCTACAATAAATATATCAATAATAAAAAAAATACATATCATAATTATGTCAAAAAATATAAAGAACGAATACAAAAAAACGCCACGTTTTTTTTAATAGAAAAAAAAAGTCGCGGCGTTTTTTAAAAAGTGTATAAGTCCATAAAACGTTTGTTCCAGATAGAAAATCATAATCCATCTTGCTGGAGTTGGACCGAGCTATCATTAAGTGCCATTGTTACACCTTCCGGTTTACATTTGGATATTTCTTGAACTATATATCTACATACTACTACAATTAAATTGTAATTTAATTTAATAACATACTGTATGTAAATGAGTTTATTAAAATATCTATATTTATATATATTTTGTATATATTATGTGGCACAGGGGTACAGCGTGTGGCTGTGGGTTCCCTCGTCTATATCTCGAGATTTCGGCGAAAAATGGAGAACGGAGTGTCTTAACACTAAGTTCGCTCTACCTATCTAACTATATGCAAGATAAAATTAAAAAAAAAAAACTTATATAAGAGTATCAGATACACCTTAAATCTTTTAGGTCAAAAATAACAATTATTGAAGATATCATCATCTTTCAAGTACCTTTTATATTTTTCTAATTGAAAATTATATTAAAACTTAATTATATATAAAAACAAAACTTTTTATATCGAAGTCACAAAATAATAAATAATTTAAACATTTAGACTTTAAACAGCTGTTGCACCTCGACTTGAAACGTGACACAAAAATAAATAACTATTAATAATAACAACCGAGAAACAAATAGATACAGGATATGCATATTTTAATATCACATTTAAAAAAAAAACAAAACAAAGTGAGATTGGATTAAAATTGCAATATTTTTATTATAATATGTCAATCTAATGAACTTAAAGGCGTGAGAAATATGCGCAAAGATTATTTTATTGTAGACGTAATACAAGTATTATATCGGGTTTGTTTTAATACTTTGGTATGTGAAGTAAATCCACTGAGATCAATGGGAACCAATAAATGCCTTATATCGGCGCAAACGCTGTCATATTTATCGTCAAAGAATAAATATTTCATGGATATCACTCAAATAAAGTGTTTTTTTTTATTAAATTTAAATCGGATTCACACTGTTTCCCGCGCCCAGCATGGTAGGCAGAGAGAATTTGACTTGAGTGTTAAGACACTCCGTTCCCCAATTTTGTGAGTGGCGGAACTCTAAGCCGCGCTTTGTCTCGACTCCAGAGCGAGGAAGTTAAAATATAAATTTAAACATACATATATTCCATTTCCTCGAGCGGAGAACGAACCCACTACCAATCACGTCACATATCAATTATCGATTTCAATGTAGTGTATGATTGTTTTGTCTTGTTTTTCTAGATTTCTTTAAAATAAAGAAAATTAATGTAATCCTATGACATTTTTTGGTAAAATCGTTATTTTGAAAGAAGTTCATGTCGAGACCACTTAGCGAGCGACGGGTAGTTGACAAAATATAAGTTCTGACAGACAATTATTTTGTTTCGTCTTGAAGCAGCACGAACATTGTTTCTGTCAAAATGTTGGATACGGTTAGTAACCTGAATGCGATATAGATATTTACACAATTTTTTTTTATTTCTTTTTTCATAGGGCTTGTTAAAAAATCAACTAACTATACTATGGTTACCAATAACCAAATACAGGTGAAAAAGTTCCATAATGAGGAATGAAGGAGTGATAATCCGGACAATCTTTTTTAATTTTCTCTATTCAATTGCATGAAGGATTTTTTTTTAAAACATAAAAATGATTTATCATTTTTAAAATCGATATTCGAAGAAAATACAAAGGAATTTCAGCTTGATAATTAGCGAGACCACGATGAAAATTCTAAAATAACATAAAATTTATATTTTATTTAAAAAAAAGGGATATATTAAACTATAAATGTAAGTTTTTTTTAAAGAATTGCATCAAAAATTTTCTTATAAAATTTAACTATTTCAAAGCTTATCAAAACTTTTGACATTAACTTCCAAAATAAAAAACGCCTTAATAAAATAATTTACACAACACAAAGTGGCCAAAACCGTGACGTGATCGTTTAACAAAATAATTATAGTATATATTTGATAGCTCAATCGTCTATATAAATTTGATCTATGAACCGTCTCGTATGTCATTCGGATTAAGGCGCGCGCGCAGGTAGTCTGAATAAATTGTCACTGTCTATTGCAACTGACAGCTCGTTCAGGGCTATCGATGATATTAAAAAGTAAACAATAGGCAAGAGTTTAAATAGAACTTCCGTAGTTAAGATATTTTTTTTAGCAAAAAAAAAATAATTAAAATGCTCAAATCTAAGAGGAATATTATATTAATATTATTAGTTTAGCAATTTATTAAATTGTAACTCACAAAAAAAAACAATAATAGCGCTGTAATATTACTGGTAAGATAGTTTATCGTAAGCCGAAATTATGCCTCTCATTTTTAATTATTCAAAATTAAATTAGAAAAACTAAAACAAACTAAATAAAAAGTAACCAACGTTTAGCTTAAAATTGTAAATTAAAATGTTATTATTTATATACTCTAGACATTTTTTTGAACTGGCAACCCTCAGGCGTGTCACGAGTAATCCTCATCAGCGTTAGGCAACACGGGTAGCGCGTGAGAACGAGCGCCTTGACGAGTCCTCCTCTCTACAAGGTCACCTTTACATTGTTACACACGATTTAATATGGTCTAGTGGTTAGTATGCTAGTAGATAGTAACCAGTTCATAATATTTTTAAGAAAAAATTAGCTGAAATATAGAATATGTTAATTACATATATTTTAAAGCTTCTGGTAAAGACTGTTTTGTATATAAGAAATATTTTATTATTTTTAAGCATAACCCACAGTTGATATTGTAGACCGTGAAAACATTGTTTATAAATCAGCTTCACGCTGTATCCCGCACACAGCAGTGTAAGCAGAGGGAACCTAGTGTAAGACACTCCGTTCCCCACTTTCTGCCGAATTCTGGAGGCATTGCGTGTTGAGTGGCAGAACTCAACGCCGCGCTTGTCCTCGACACCAGAGCGAAGAAATGGCAATAAAAATTTAAGTACATATTTCATCTCGTCGAGTGAGTGCTCTGCCCAAAGTGCATATGGACGAAACAACAATAAAAAGAGGTCAACACACAATTTTTCTAGACCAATTAGCATTTATATTTTCATTGAAACAATGCGCGGCGTTGAGTTCCGAGACTCAGCACGCAATGCCTCCAGAATTCTGCGGAAAGTGGGGAACGGAGTGTCTTAACACTAGGTTCCCTCTGCCTACCCTGCTGTATGCGGGATACAGCGTGAAGCTGATTTATTTATTTAATAGTCCAAAATTTCTATTTTACTATTATTACTATTATACCTTAATACACTTTTACTTATCCCAAAAACGACAACAACTAAACAAAGCACGGAGCACAAAACTAAGCTTACCTCAAAAAAAATTGCATGCCCAAGGGCATGTACGATGCACGAAATCTCGCCAGACGCGGCTGACGTCGGCTGCCACTCAAAAGGGCTTCGACTAATCCCGGTTGGCTTAAGGAAAAAACACACCGACGGACCCCTGATGTCCCGAGCAAGCGTTCACGCTTGGCTGATCTGCCCAAATGTATGTACGAGCCTTGTGCTGGTTGCCACGTCAATATCACTCTTATTTGTATGGGTATAAGGTGTTCGAAAGCAGTTCTAGCTGATGCGTAGGAAATCTGCAAACGTTGAGCATTTGACGCTTGAGCTTTCGCTTTATAATGTAATTGTTGGATGAGGTTTTGTTTTGTGAGGTATGTGAGTTGTGGGTGAGAGATGTTTTTTTTTTTTATTTTTGTATGGATAAATTAAAAAAAAAATTTTTTCAATATTTCTAAAGGTAGTCTTGACGAATTTTCGCCTATTAATTGAATTAAATTATATAATAACAACCTGTCCGGAGCTGATGATGACATCGATATCTTCCACGACAAGGTTATTTATTGACTTAATAAAAAAAATACCACAAATTGACTGCATAAATATATAATATATATATTTTTAATTTTCATGAATTCTAATTTTTTTATTGTATTGTTATAATTGTATTAATCTTCACTTGCAATTTTTTATTGTTTTAAATGTAATTTTATTTTTTTTAATTTAATCTTTTACCTATTTTTAATTGTATTTAACTGCAATTTTATTTAATTTTAACTGTAATTAACTTCATTATTATATATCATTAGTAACTCATCAGGATTATTTTGTGAATGCTGTACATATCTGTAATTGATATTTGTAACAGAACCAGATCGACATACGAATATTCATTTATATTACAAGTTATATGTATTGTTGATGTTTCAAATAAAGAAATAAAAATTGAATGCACAAATAGTAAAAGACAAACAAATAGACAATAAAATTAATCAAAATAGTGCCTTACATCTTACATTGCGGCGTTCAGTTCTGCCACTCAACACGCAATGCCTCCAGAATTCGGCAGAAAGTGGGGAACGGAGTGTCTTAACACTAGGTTCTCTCTGCCTACTCTGCTGTGTGCGGGATATAGCGTGAAGCTAATTTATTTTTTATTTGTCTCTTACATCCATATTACATATATACAAATCTGTAATAATTAATTGAATATTTTATTTCTAAGTCTACATTTTATTATAATACATTACAAAATAAATATCAACACTATAATATCTTTAGTTACTTCTAAAGCAATAAATAACGATATTTATAAACGTTTACTAAAATTCGTGTTCAACTGATCGTAAAAGTAACCACAATATTAAATTCACTTTCTTAGGCTTTTGCGGTTTCCCAGAAACCAGGAAAAGAAAAGATATCGTATTTAGATACAATTACACCAAAGAAAGCCGCCATTGCCAGCAAATTTATCTAGAAGCCTATAGAACTCCTCAAAAATGTCAACTGTCAGATTGAAAGGACCACACGTACAAGAATTATTCGCACTATGGATTTACTTTACCTTCTTTAGAAATACCTTTTATTCAGCGTGGATAAACCAACAAAGAGGCGTCGAAATCCATACCTTTGCTAAGCCTCTAAAAAAAACAACACCTAAAAGTTGCCAGACCGAAAAATAGAAAAGGCGAATCCAAAAACAGATTATGACAAGCCCCTATTTTGTTTGTAAACATATCTATGATGCTCACAAAGGAGGTTCGTAATGTGACACCTTTGCTGATTGGATGTATGTATAAGTTAGTCATTGAAACGTGAATTTTTCATTGTGGCAACATTGGCGCGGATTGGCGGCAAAATAGTCAAATTGTTGACATTTCGGAGGTATTAAATGGCCACATCTGCGTGCTAAAATGGGCGTGCTGTTGTGTAATTTAATTGGCTTTCGTAAAAAAATAGGATTCACTCGGATTCGGATGTTTGGATGAATAGAGAAGTTATTCTGATTGTTGTGATAAAAGGTTTATAAAAACATGGATATATTACAAAATTGGTGGTGCAGATAAATTTTGGTCTTGTTTTATTTAGGTGTTTATTGTAATATTTAGTTTTTAGAAAACGTATAGAAGGCTAGTCGTGGCGAAGCGGCACAAGGTGTGACTGTACAACCGACTGGTTGTGGGTTCGATCCCCACTCAAGAAGATGAAATATTTACTTAAATTTATATTTCCATTTCTTTGCTCTGATGTCGAGGTTAAGCGCGGCGTTAAGTTTTGCCACTCAACACACAATGCCTCCAGAATTCGGCAGAAAGTGGGGAACGGAATGTCTTAACACTAGGTTCCCTCTGCCTACCCTGCTGTGTGCGGGATACAGCGTGAAGCTGATTTGATTTTTTAATTTGATTTGTATAGAATTTTAACATAGCGGGAGTCTTGGAACCCGCCCAAGCGGTCTGAGCACTAAGCTATATGATCTTATCATATTATGTTTCTAATATATTTGTGTTAGCATCCCTGTAGAGATAATTTCATCAATTCCAAAAGAATGCTATTCGTTTAATATTTCTAATACTGAAAGAGAGAACTGAGAAATGCGAATTTAAAAAAAAATACCGTAGTGCCCGGCAGTAAATCAACGACCCACATAACATTTTTAGCATAAAAAAATCTCCTAACCTGGACCAGGACCGACATACATACAACACTAACCTTGAACACCTCCTAGTTCAAAATGTGATCAAAATGACAATCATCAAAATCATCATCCAGGTTACTCAGAGAGACAGTGGCATGCAAAATTTGGTCTGCAGCTCTGGCCACTGGGAGACTAATGATCGCGGATACCGGCCGCCCTCATCCATTTAGGGGTGGCGCATAATGGTTATTGGTTTTAGCTATTATAACATTATATATATTTGTAACATTTTTAAAGTGTTAATCTTAGGAAAGAAAAATACTTATTAAGAAAACGTATAAAAATTTTAACGTAGCGGGACTCGAACCCCCGCCTCAAACGTACTGAGAACGTATGGCTTAGTGGTCAGAGCGCCTGGTCGGTTTCCAGGAGGAGCGGGTTTGAGTCCCGCTACGTTCAAATTTTTATACGTTTTCTAAATAAGTATTATATATTTCGTTTATTAATTCTACGCAAAAAAAGGATTTCATCATCATCATCATCGTTATTCATATGTTTAAGATATCTCTACCACTCAACCAGTGGAATTTGATGAGTGATAAGTAGAAGGTAAATAATAATAAATATTTTTTATTTAAAATTAAAGTTTTATTAGTTTATTGATATCAGTTAGATATATAAAGGAACATGTTTTGGAAATGATCAGTATTTATCTATAATTTTGACTATGCAATAGGCTAATAATAGGTTTTGGTTTATTTATTGATAGTTAAACTAATTTAAGTATACAGCTTCTATAAAATTCTGCCAAAATCCATCTCAAAATAAGAATTTTCAACGAAAAAAATGTTAT
The DNA here is from genome assembly GCA_013421005.1 of Heliconius erato x Heliconius himera. Taxonomy (NCBI): domain Eukaryota; kingdom Metazoa; phylum Arthropoda; class Insecta; order Lepidoptera; family Nymphalidae; genus Heliconius; species Heliconius erato x Heliconius himera. The sequence continues at coordinate 46,280 of JAATLQ010023767.1, forward strand.
TCGAGAGATACAACGAGTATTTCGTATTTTCCAACATGTTAAGCCACTGTTATTTCTAGACAAAAAAAACTTTTGCTCGAAACGGAGTCGTAAACTAGATTTTCCCAATAGGCAACCCTACGCTCCAGCGTCTAGTTCTGTAATGAAGCAATTTAAATGCATGAAGCAGGGCGCGACAGCCGCTTGGTGGGGGGAGGAGAGTTTACTTTAAAAGGTCACAACTCTCCTATATTATTATTACAAATTCATTCTTAAATACTTAACAAAATAGAGTATATTTTTGATTGATAATTGTCTATGATATAGTTGTTTTATATTATTGGCTATATAGTAGGTATGGATGATAGTGGCTGTTCGGGGTAAGCTACGTATATCTCTCCAGGTACAGGATTACGCGAGGGTACAGGGACGTCGGCGGAAATGTTTTCCTAACTTATTTCGTATAGTGAAAGGAAAAGTGGGGAAAGTGGAAAATTCACAGTGCCTCGAAGTTTGCTGAGGTACTGTGGACGCGTGATATACTATTGAATAGAAGATTTACGACAAACTTATCTATATAAGATAGAATTATAGCGGAGGTGTCTGTATGTGGTAGATGTATAAGAGAAAATGTTATTGGGGTGTTTTAATAACGAAAATCAGCTTCTCGCTGTATCCCGCACACAGCAGGGTAGGCGGAGGGAACCTAGTGTTAAGACACTTCGTTCCCCATTTTTAGGCGAATTCTAGAGGCATTGCGTGTTGAGTGGCAGAACTCAACGCCGCGCTTAGCTTCGACACCAGAGCGAAAAAATGGAAATATGAGTGTAAGTAAATATTTCATCTCCTCGAGTGGGGATCGAACCCACAACCAGTCGGTTTTACAGTCTTACTTTGTGCCACGACTGGCCTCAATAACGTAATAGAACTAAAGTCAATGACTTTTTTTTGTGTTAATCAATTTAGTTTCAAATTTCACTATCTTATTTGGCAACCTTGTCTTAACATTTGATGTTTGTTTTGTTTCAATTGGTTTATAAATAAAAAAGTTATACCATTTAAAGAATGTTGTTCAACAAAATAGTTATAAATAACTGTTTTATTGAATTGACTAAAATTTTACTTTTCTATATACCTATAGCTAAATAACATGAGTATTTATCACACTTTTTTTTTTTAAATAATAGATTCAATAACTACTAAACTGATAAGATTTTATAACAAAATTGGGAACATACATATTATCGGTATAATCTAATAATTTATAGCACTAACCAGATATTTCTAACACTTTTGCTTCGCCGTAGTCGGGTAAAACATTTTTTTTTAGTTTTACGCTGTATTCTTCACACAGCAGGTTAGGCGTAAAGAACCTAGTGTTAAATCACTCCGTTCCCCATTTACCACCAAATTCTGTAGACATTACGTGTTGACTGGCGAAACTCAATGCCGCGCGTAACAACACCAAGGCAAAGAAATTATAATACTAAATATTTCATTTCCTCAAGTGGAAATCGAACCAAAACTAAAACAAAACAACTAACTAACCAACTATGATTACAATATTATATTTACAATGTTTTTGCTCGAACAAGACGTTAAGGGCTTCACGACGGTAAGGGGTTGGTGATATATCTATAGGTTATCACGAGGGCACTTGATCGACGTCACTAGACGACAGTAGGGTTGATGATATTAATTATTTTATATATATATATATATATATATATATATATATATATATATATATATATATATATATATATATATATATATATATATATATATATATATATATATATATATATATATATATATATATATATATATATATATATTTAAATAACCAAGATTGAGTTGGTTGATTTCCGTAAATAAACAGAGTTTTTGTGCAAATTTTATTTTAAGATCACATGCTTTTATATAAAAGAGGTAAAATAATATTGTTTTCATTAGACGAATTGAGACATTGCGAGTTAAGCGGAACTCAACGCTGCGCTATTGCTCTGGTACTAAATGGAAATATCAATAAATAATAATCCATTCCCTCCAAAGGGAATCGAAGCCACGTCCGTCGCATACACTATGCCACAACGGCTCCTTAATAATAATAATATTTATCTTAAATATCCACCACATTTTTTTGCTTTAACACCACCAATATTTCATTTCGATCGATATATTACCGTGGCAACCCTCAGCGGCAGTGCGTCTGACAGCCGCATTTCACCTGATCGAGGGACGCCGCGCTCTGTTTCTGAACGACTAATCGAATTTTTCATTTAAAATGGAATTTGTTTTTATGGATATATTTATTATATTTTGTGGTTAAATGCCTTGTTTATATTTATGTAGTATTGTTATATATTAATATATAAATTTATTTATTTTATGTTTTTATGAGATTTTTCTTTGACATTATTTTCATTTTTCTCTGGACACAAGTAGTATTAGAACTTGGTTAAATCTAAATGAGAGAGATTATAAAAAAATGTACTTAAATTTCAGGAATCTGACTTCGATCTGTTGATTTATGTCAAATAGTGAAAGATTTCTTTATAAAGTCAGCATCACACTGGGCAGGCAGAGGGAACCTAGAGTTAAGTCACTCCGTTGACAATTTTCCACCGAATTCTGGAGACATTGTGAGTTGAAATGCGAATCTTTACGTTGCGAACCCACAACCTGTCGCTTTTACAGTTACACTTTGTGCCACTGCGCCATGACGGGCCTTAGTCGTAGTTATTAATTATTTTTATTCACTATGATTAATTAATTTTATAACATTTTTAAACATTAGGACATTTAATAAAAATCTAGTACTCTATAAAATACAGACTGAGCTGGAGGCAGTCTCGTCCAGTCAACGCTCCTTATTACAACCGCCGACACATGCCTCGGGTGGAGCCATAACTCGTCATTCCGACAATACTACACATATTTTAACTGAAATAAAAAAAAATGACATACCATACATATTTTTGTAATAGAAAAAAAAATATATTTTCATAAAAAAAAAATTAAATTCTCAATTAAATCTTGTATTCTGTTGTTTATGTGAATTATACGAAACCTAAAGTCAAAACACTTTGTTCCTAACAATTTTGTGACATTAATTGTTGAATGGCGAAACTCAACTCCGTGCATTTTTAACTTATACACCCACATAATATACAAAATTATTTTTCAAGCAAATACTAAAACCTACTTCTAATTGATAAATTATATTTTAAATATCACAAAAGCATGCGTTTTTTATTTCGAAACCATCCACAAAAACTTAAATGGAAAGAAAGTAAAGGCGTTGTTTAGTAGCGGGCGAACGGTTATAAATAATACGAGGCCGCCCCCAGCTTGCGAGTTCCGCCTCGCGTTGGCCAATAAATATTGTTTTCATGTTCTTAGATCCAAAGAAAGATATATAGAAAATGAGTAGAGTGGAGAAATTCTTTTGTGTTTACAACATACATGTTGTAAATAAAGTTAGTGAGAATATTTTTAACATTTTTAAAGTGTTATTCCACACTTAGGAAAGAAAAATACTTATTTAGAAAACGTATAAAAATTTGAACGTAGCGGGACTCGAACCCGCGCCTCCTATAAAGCGACCAGGCGCTCTGACCACTTTGAACGTATGGCTCAGTGGTTCAAATTTTTAAACGTTTTCTAAATAAGTACTTGTGAGAATAGTTGAAACTATTTTCATATTTAAAGTGTTATTTCTTAATCGGGAAAGAAAAATAGTATTTAGAAAACGTATAAAAAATACAAAAAATCGCGCTACGTTCAAATTTTTATTTGATTTCTACAAAGTATTTTTGTAATACAATCAGTGGTTTTTTTATTTTGTCACCTTTTCAATACTAACTCTATTTGGTGACCTTTTATCCTCATTGTTTGTATATGAAGTGGCGGTACTCAACGCCGCGGTTTGTTTTACCAGAGCGGGAAAAGTAACCAATTTAATCTCTGATGTCGAGGTTGAGCGCGGCATTGGGTTCTGCCACTCAATACGCAGTGCCTCCAGAATTCGGCAGAAAGTGGGGAACGGAGTGTCTTAACATTACGTTCCCTCTGCCTACCCTGCTGTGTGCGGGATATAGCGTGAAGCTGATTTAATCTTTGATTTTTATTAAATCCGATCTTCCGTAATCCGTAATATCCTATACATTTTTACATATATGTACAAGTATACGGTAACTCAAGCGACAGAAGGATGGATGGAGGAGGTGGATAGGGGACTACCACCTTAATTACTCCACCCCAACGCATATCCAGCAATTTTCAATAGTTCAGCAGATATTTCGGAACACTGTAACCATTAGATTCCACAAACATAATTTAGAAAAAAAAACATTAAAAAAATGATAAACGAGAGAACAGAAATTCAATAAAATAAAAAAATAAAATACCAAATTAAACAAAATCCCATCATTTTAGTCTAAACAATTTTTAATAAAAAAAAATATCACTGTTGTTTATATTTTTAATTTGAACTGGGCGGCGCGGTCATTACGTACCAGCCAGGCTGTCACTGTATAACTGGTAATGTTATTCCACCCACCGATTCCACCTATTCTGGAGATACGCATCGGTGGCCGAGCGAACACGCCTACAACAAACGAACACCGTGTTTTGATCACGCAAATGTATATATATATATGTATATATAAAAAAAGAAAAAGAAAACGAACCCGCTATCAATCATGATAATTTAAATTAGACGATTCCGTTGACGTTTCGTTATATGGAAGGAAAGGAGTATTTTGTAAAATGTGGTGAATATTAAATAAAATTTCGTTATAATTTTGGTGGTGTTAAGTATTAGTAGGCATAATATGTTGTTTTTAATTAATTTGGATTATAGTTGATAGTGATTGTGGTAATGATTATAATGTACAAAATTTTTTTAAACGTTGTATCACGCACACAGTTGGCAGAGGGAACCTAGTGTTAAGATACTTCGTTCCTCATTTTCCGCCGAGTTCGTGCAGGCCACGCTTTGCCTGGAAACCAGAGTGAAGAAATGAAAATATTAAATATTTCATTTCCTCGAGCGGGAATCGAACCTACAACCTGTCGCGTTTACAGTCAAATCCCTGCACTAAGACTGGCCCCTACATATTTTTGTTGTCAATATCATAAATTGATGCTTTCTTTATAAATAATATATGTTACACACATTTCACATATTAATCATTACTAGGACCAACTATTTTGCCGAAAAGCCTGTAATTGCTTAAAAAATCAATAAGAACATTAAATAAATACTCAGATTTAACTCTTTAAATTTGTGCAATAACACAAAATTCTATGTGTGACTTTAGTAAGGGATATAAGTTTTGATGTACCAACAAAATTATTTATAAAAAAAGTCAGGCAAAGTAACCTAATAGTGCTAGTCACTCACACTACCTAGTCCACAAATGTTTGGAGTATCTTAGAAGATTTTAAACAATACAATGGTTCAAACAAAACATTGAAAGAAGCGTATACTTTCTCACCTATTGTCTTCATCATCAACCGTAGGCTCATATTATGACACATTCAAAATGACTTCTAACCAATACGGATCTATTTTGACCATTTTATATGTAACTTCCTTGATATATGGTGATAACATACATCAGGACATGTTCCAGAAGAGTCAAGAAACTTGCTCCAAAATAGCTAAGAATCCCTATTTTGATATGGACATCATTGTTGGGAAACCATGGAGGATATATTACACTTGGAATCTGAAATTGGATACTAAGTGCTTGGATATGATTTTCCAAAATGCTACACGGGGTGTCAGTATGACAAAATAAGAAATGTTTCATATTAAAAATTATTTCATAGAAACAAATAGAGATCTTTTATTAGATTCTCTTTTTTTCTACAATTTATAAAAAAAAATCAATATTTCATTGAATATCTCAATTATTCCGGAAGATACGTCGCCATAATAACTAAGACTTATCAAACTTCTCTATATTTGAACAGGTTATTCAGAGGATCTGGTCAGACATGAACGAGTACGTGGAGCACCAGCCAGTGTGGGAAGCAGCAACTCTCCACGTGACGATGGGCTCGGAGACACATGAGATGCTCTTGTTTGCCGACCAAGGTGTTGCTGGAACCTTCTTGGCGGTACCGAATGTTGTACGAGATGCTAATAGTTAGTAGTATGTCATAGTAAATTTTGGGAAAGAATATAAATATTCAATTTTGCTGGACTAACCAGCTTGTCATAAGATGAGCTTAAATAGATTTACGCTTTTTCTGTAAGCGAAATACTGTAAGCACGATTGGTTGTGGGTCCAATCTGGTTCCATTGGTCCGAGGTAAAAGAAAAAATAATTTAAATTAATATTTTCATTTCTTCGCTGGTGTCAAGGCAAGGCGCGGCTTTGAAGTCCTCCAAGAGTTGGCGGAAAGTGGGTAACAGAGTGTCTTAACACTAGGTTCTCTCTGCCTGACCTGGTGTGTGCGGAACACAGCGTGAAGCTGACTTTAATATAAGAAATAAAATATCTAGCTGAAAGTTACAAAACATACCTATACATATTTCTTGTCAAAGTGGGGAAATGAAAACGATTCATTAATTTTAATATAGTTATTCCCCCAAGTGCAGTTTAATCGAATCCTCAATCATTAATATTAAAGTTTCCCATTGTTCTACGACTGTATATTTAAAAAAAAAATCAGCTTCACGCTGTATCCCGCATACAACAGGGTAGGCAGAGGGAACCTTGTGTTAAAACACTCCGTTCCCCACTTTCTGCCGAATTCTGGAGGCATTGCGTGTTGCGCGGCAGAACTCAACGCCGCGCTTAACCTCGATACCCGAGCGTAGAAATGGAAATATAAATTTAAGTAAATATTTCATCTCCTCGAGTGGGGATCGAACCCACAACCAGTCGGTTTTACAGTCACACCTCGTGCCGCTGCGCCACGACAGGCCTCTAAATACTGGACTGTATATTTATATATAGATATATAAAATTTTTTAGGAATTCTGTATCAATATTTTTTTCTTTTTTTATTAAGACATCAGACCCATGCGGAAAGGAGTACCACTTCTTAGATTCCAGATGAAGTTATTAAAAGAGGGTAAATATTTGTTAGTAATGGACTGTCACGTTGGAGGAGCTTCATTGGCGTCTAGAACCGACCATCCGGTATACCGTTCGGAAATTGCGGCCGAAGCAGCCTATTTGGATATTGGAGATGGTCATCCAGCTTGCACTGTAGAAAAGAATAAAGGGGAACAGTTCTTTGTGAAATGAAAATGGAATGTTTATCTGCCTGCATTTAAGCCTTAATAAATGTTATCTTTGCTGAAAAATGATACTTTTTCTTTTTTTTTAAGTTTTATGCTGTCGAGATACACATGGCGGGGTAGGCATAGGGAGCTTGGTACCATAGTCCTCTCATACAGACACCCGGTTCCTCATTAAGACACTTCCGTGTTGAACTTTCCGCTCAATTCTAGAGGTATTGCGTGAGGAGTAACGAAACTTAACTCCGCGCTTTGCCTCATTACCGGGGAAAGGAAATGAAAATATTAAATATTTAATTTCCTCGAGTGGGAATGGAACCCAAAATCTGTTACGAATACAGTCGCACGCTTGTGTCCCTGCGCCAAAACAGGCAAGACATTCCACATAAAAAATATGTTCAATTTCAAATTTACATGCTGTCTGTACATTTTTTTCAATATTATCATTTTACTTGTTATAAAAATTCGCTGTTGACGGATGTTTATTCTTATAGAATTTTTGTTAATATTATCATTGTTAATATTATTGTTTTGATTTAAAACAAAAATAAACAAGAATTGTAAATATTTTTTTAATATGCTGTATTTAACGCTTAACTTTCAACATAATTATTTTACAAGACTCAAGTGTCAATTACACAAAGAAATTTTGAGCTGTCGTTAACAGAATGCCTAAAACAAGTTTAAGACTAGGATTTGTAATTTTTTTTATAAATTTAATTATAATTCTATGTTCGTCTTCTGAGATCGATGTATTAAAGCAATTTGGCACCGAGAATTGGACTAATTGTGAAGATTTTCTAGCGAACACCACGTTTCGTGTTGCTGACGTTGTGGATGTTGACTGGAAGATATTTTATTTCTGGAATCAGGCAGAGGAAAACTCGTATAATATAAGATTTTCGTTAGCTACACCTATAGTAAGTATTTGCTATTTTCATTATATATAAATTAAATAAATTAGCTTCACGCTGTATCCCGCACACAGCAGGGTAGGCAGAGGGAACCTAGTGTTAAGACACTCCGTTCCCCACTTTCTGCCGAATTCTGGGGGCATTGCGTATTGAGTGGCAGAACTCAACGCCGCGCTTAGCCTCGACACCAGAGCGAAGAAATGGAAATATAAATTTAAGTAAATATTTCATCTCCTCGAGTGGGGATCGAACCCACAACCAGTCGGTTTTGCAGTCACACCTCGTGCCGCTGCGCCACGACCGGCCTCATTATATATAAATAGTTTTTCTCATTTTTTTGTAAAACCACAAGAATCATCATCATCATCATACTAAAAAAAAATCACACTCCGTTCCCCACTTTCTGTAGGCATTGCGTGTTGTGGCAGAACTCAACGCCGCGCTTTGTCTCGACACCAGAGCGAAGAAATGGAAATATAAATTTAAGTAAATATTTCATCTCCTCGAGTGGGAATCGAACCCACAACCAGTCGGTTTTACTGTCACACTTTGTGCCCCTGCACCTCTGCGACTGGCCTCATCATGCTAATATTATAAAAACGAATGTAGGTATGTTTGTTAACCTTTCACGTGAAAACAACTCAACTGAATATTATGAAACTTTGTAAATAAATTCTTAGAGATATTTTAAAGGACATAGAATACTTTTTTACAAAAAAAAATATTTTAAAAAATATTATTTTTATTAATATTTTCTTTTGCTTAATGTTTAAATATTAAGCAAATATCATTAAAATATTAAAGTATTATAGTTTAATTAATAGATTGAAGATATTTAAATGGAACGGGTCAAATCCTAATGAAAGTACGCTATGTATAAAATTTAATAAAATAAGCGTAGCGACTTATTCATGATTTTATTAAAATAAAATCAAAATAAATTAGCTTCACGCTGTATCCCGCACACTGCAGGGTAGGCAGAGGGAACCTAGTGTTAAGACACTCCGTTGCCCACTTTCTGCCGTATTCTGGAGGCATTGCCTGTTGAGTGGCAGAACTCAACGCCGCATTGTTTTATTGAATGTATATTATACTTTAATATATAATAAATTTATTGTATTCAAGTTAGTGGACAGATTCAAAGTGGAATTAGACAAAATGAACGCCACTATAGATTGGTCCAAGGCGGTCCTCTTTATGGAGACCTCTATAGACCTTAGCGCTCTTTACATTACTACTGAAACGCCTGGAATGTTCAGGCTTGTACCGTCGTTTGTCTTCCACAGTAAGTTTTTTTTATTATGTTGTTTTTTTATTTGCTCCTTTATTATAGTTTTTAAAAAACCTATGAAATTTTACTATTGAGGCCAGTCGTGGCGCAGGGACACAAAGTGTGACTGTAAGCGACAGATGGTGGGTTCAATTTTCTTTTAATTATTTCCATTAAATCGCTCTGATCTTAGGGCAAAGCGCGGCGTTGAGTTTCTCCACGCAACACGCAATGTCTTGTAAATTCGGCGGAAAATGTGGATAGGAGTGTCTTTACACTTTACACTATCCCACCCTTAAAAAAACAAAAGATATCAGGAGTTAAAGTAAATGGAAGGAAAACTTTGTAGATCAAAATGAATGAACAACTCAGACGATCAACAAAGACAAATGATAGAGCGGAAAAAAGTTTACAGGCAGCCCTAAGCTTTGCTTAATGTTGTTCTTGCTTTTAAAACTGTATATCAGTAATGGCTGACATATTATTCTTCTATTGTTAATAACAGAAAATCTAAAATAATGTTTTTTTTAGCAGGATAGACAGAAGGAACTTAAGAATCTAATGTTAAAATGCGGTTTGCGTTCCTTATCACACCTTCGTTCCCGACTTTCCGCCGAATTCTAGAAGTATTGCGTTTTGAGTTTTGAAAGGAATCGAAACGCAGCAATTTGTCTCGTTAGAAGAGTTGACGCGAGAAATTAAAAATATTAAATATTAGATTCTCCGAGTGGGATACTAACCCAAGACCATCACGTTTACAATCGTACACTTATGCCTTCGAGAAGGAATCGAACCCACGACCGTCGAGCTTACAGTGGAACCTGCATCATGACGACTTCATCAAAGATTTTAATCATACATGATATCAGCTTATACTATCATCACTTGCATGCTTTAATGTAAAAAATGAGCTTTAAACTGTATCCCGCACACAGCAGGGTAGGCAGAGGGAACCTAGTGTTAAGACACTGCGTTCCCCACTTTCCGCGGAGTTCTGGAGGCATTGCGTGTTGAGTGGTGGAACTCAACGCCGCAATGCTTTTATATTTTTAACAAAAAACCACAAAAGACCTATTACCTATAACTAAATACCTTGTACAATGCTTTTCCTCGGTTCATAGTATTTATTATTATTGTTTTGTTATTTAAAAATTTTAACTGGCATATAGACAGAGTTATTTTGGCATTTATAGATTAGATTTTATAATATATTTCGCTTCGCTCTAGTGTCGAGGCAAAGCGCGGCGTTGACTTCCACCGCTCAACACGCAATGCCTGCAGAATTCGTGTGGGATACAGCGTGAATTTGAATTGTGTGCGTGTACAGCGTGAAAGATAGCATAATGAAATAATATTTTACAAAAACACCAACGAATAAAACGACGATTTGAAAGATTTGGAAAATTATTTTTTTTTACAGTGGATACTATACCCTTATTAATATTCGGTTTAAAAATTGTCGAACCTGGTTACTTGGGTATTATGAACTGTCAATATCGATTCTGCTACGCCTTGGCCCCCGTGGATAGAATGCCGGAGGGTGACGACGTAAGTGAGCTTTAAATATATATCTTCAGAAATTATTTTGTTTGTTTAGCTGATACAAAAATTATAGGGTCAAGAAACTCTGTTCTCCGATAACAGCCCAGAATCATGTCAAATATTTGGTGTTGAGTCGCTTAACGTCGTATTATGTCTTAACAAGGCCAGTCGTGGCACAAGGGCATAAGTGTGTGACTGTAAACGTCATTTGTTGTGGATTTGATTCTCATTCCAGAAAATGAAATATATAACATTTTTATTTCGACACTCTGTTGTCAAATCAAAGCGCGGCGTTTAGCTCTACCACTCTATGAATCCAGAATTCGGCGCAATGTGCAGAGCGGAGTGTCTTAACACTAGGCTCCCTCTGACATTTTTAAAATACAATAAAAGATATAATTTTCTTAAGTATTACTTCTCGTTTTTCAATTTGCAAATCTATGTTGGACAAAAATTATATTTATAATGAAAGAATTTTTGTGATCTGACTTATACAGTTTAACTTACCAATAGTTCAGTATATTTAATCTATCTTACACTAATTTGAAATTGATGAAAAATGACAAGAGAGTGACAATTTGTTAGAAGCTCTCTTTGCGTTGCAAAATGTAAAAAAGGCTCATCTAGAAATAAAAAAAAATCCTTTATTTTTTTCTTATTTACAGATAAAATTAGCAGCTGAAAAGATAGGTTTCCGAGGCGATTATAACCGTTCATATTTGTTTAGAAACGATCTACCGCCAGGTTCCTCGCCGGACTTAGATGATTCGGTGGAAGACGAAGCTGTAGACATAGAGAATGAAATGGAATTAGATGATTAAATAAATTAAATATTTATTGTAACTTCTACTTATTAGTTTTATATTTATAATTTTGTTTTTAAATAAATCAATATGATAATATCTTTTAAGAAAATATGTAATGAATTTGTTAAAATAAAAAATAATAAAACTTTAAAAGAATTATATATTTTTAATTTTATATAATTTTACATGGCCATCATATTACTTTTAAGGGTTTTGAACATACAAATAGAAAATTTGGCAGGAAGTGAGAATTTATATTAAAAATAAAGGGGGAAAAAAATTCAAAAAGTGAAAAATTTATAAATTTTTTTTCGAGGCCGAGTGGCGCATGGGCACAAAGTGTGACTGTAAAACCGACTTGTTGTGGGTTCGATCCCCAATCGAGGATATGAAATATATACTTAAATTTTTAATTCCACTTCTTCGCTCTGGTGTCGAGGCAAAGCGCGGCGTTGAGTTCTGCCACTCAACACGCAATGCCTTCAGAATTCAGCAGAAAGTGGGGAACGGAGTGTCTTAACACTAGGTTCCCTCTGCCTACCCTGCTGTGTGCGGGATACAGCGTGAAGCTAAAAAAATTATAGATACTTCATAGAAATGTACTTCCCATTGACGTACTATTCTGAAATTGGTACAGAACACTCGGCATGCGCGTCTAAATCGTATTTGACCGGTTATTTACATATTTAATAAAAACCATGACATTGTCAATAAGCACAGCTTTATAAACAAGTTTTAAATTTCCAATATGTAACAGTTTTTTGCCATTGTTCTCATAATACAACACAAGGAAGTGTTAAACTGAAACATTGTCTGTACTGTAATTTCAGGTATTACCAACAGTTTACTAAATTAAAATTAAATAAATCAGCTTCACGCTGTATCCCGCACACAGCAGGGTAGGCAGAGGGAACCTAGTGATAAGATACACCGTTGTTCTCTATTTTCCGCCTAGTTCTGGAGGCAATACGTGTTGACTGGCAGAACTCAACGCCGCGCTTCGCCTTGACACAAGAGAAATCTAAATATAAATAAATATTTCATCTCCTCGAGTGGGGATCGAATCCATAACCAGTCGATTTTACAGTCATACTTTGTGCCCCTGCGCCAAATTTACTTAATGAATATAAAAAATTAAGTAAAGAAGATTAACAAAATCACAATTCGATTAAAATAAATACATATACAAATATCATAAATAGCCAAATTACTATGTTATCTTAATCTTAATAAATAATATTTTAAAATAAATAATCTTTATAAACCGTAGCCAGTCGTGGCGCAGGGGCACAAAGTGTGACTGTAAAACCGACTGGGTGGGTTCGATCCCCACTCGAGGAGATGAAATATTTACTTAAATTGATATTTCCATTTCTTCGCTCTGGTGTCAAGGCAAAGCGCGGCATTGGGTTTTGCCACTTAACACGCAATGCCAGAATTCGGCTGAAAGTAGTGAACGGAGTGTCTTATACTAGGTTTCCTCTGCCTACCCTGCTGTGTGCCGGATATAAGCTGAAGCTGATATAATTTTTTTAATCTTCATAAAATAGTATCTGTTTTAAAATCAATATTTTCATCCTATCAAAAATGTTGAGGACAGCTGTGCAAACTTTCTTTCAATATAAAGACAAAGTTCAAAGAAACATTCTCATAACATAGCCAAGGTACAAGGAAATGCAAGCTATATTTGTTTTGCTTTTGATTTGTATTGTAGAGTCAAAGCGGCAACGCCAGTTAGATCTTCCAATGTCGATACCACCACCAAGGTTTGATCGACAATCAGTCGATTTTGGTCACGTATATAGAAATGGAGGAAAAAATATACGAGAAGATTTTCCAGAACTAGAATCGTCGAAACCTAAAAAGGAATATCCAAAGGAAGCCCCGAAAGAGGATGATCTTTTATTTCTGAGTCCTCGTGATCAAATACAGCATGAAATGAATAAAGGCAAGGATAGAGATAGCACAGAAAAAAAACAGCCAATCCCATTTGACTATTCGAAATTATTAGAAAGAAATATAGCACGTCCGTCGATCGGACTACGAAACAATGTGTTTTATAAACAGCATTCTGCAAATACAAAAAGTCACCGAATAGTGGACACAGATCCAGATAATTATTTTGAGTCAAATACGTTTTTAAAAAAATCTAATAAAACTCAGAGAAGTTGGACAACTTGTGATGAATTCAAAAAAAAGGCAGTCTTCCATCCGGATGATGTTGTCAACACTAAGTGGCTACCATTTTATATTTGGTCTGAAAGAGGTTTTGAATCAGCTGTGATTCATACATTATCGTATCCAACTAAGAAGGTAAGGTTAAATATAATAGATTAAATCTAAATATATGATATACCTTAGAAATATTAAAATAAGTAATTAAAATTTAAATAATAATTGATGGAAAGTGGAGAATCGGGTACCTTTACACTAGATTCGCTCAGCACATTCTGCTTTGCATGATAAAGAGTAAAGCTGCTTTTATAACTCTTAGTATACTCTTGCTTTTGAGTATCATATATATTATGAAGTATCTTATTGGGAAACAGTGTGTCACAACGAGGGACGTAGCTTCAAACATGGAAACTTAGAGGTGTCTGTCCTGCTGTTTACGGGGTAAAGCGTAAAAATAAAAAAGAAAAGATTATTTTGGTATACGATATATCTTTATACATCTTTAGGCAGATAATTAGAGATCCGAGAGAATCTTAAGAAATAATACTTATTCTTAACATCACTTTATCTTAAAACCTTAAGATATTTTGAATCCATATCCTGACTACAAGCGCGGCGTTGAGTTCTGCCACTGAACATGCAATGCCTCCAGAATTCGGCAGAAAGTGAGGAACGGAGTGTCTTAATACTAGGTTCCCTCTGCCTACCCTGCAGTGTGTGGAATACAGCGTGAAGCTGAAAAAAAATATATCCTGACTTAGCCGCAAAGATGTTTATAATTTATTATATACTTCTGGTATTTTTAAAAGAGTATTTATCAGATATACTTTTCAGACTGTTCAGCATTATAAAACAAATTACGGTCCGTACATTAAAATGAAAATAAACTGGCGTGAACCAAAACTACTGTTGAAAGAGAGAAAAGAAATGTTGTTAATAGCTGGAGATAGGAGAGGATTGTTCTTTGGAATACCAGAACACGATTTTGGGTCATCATTAAAAGGTAATGATAAATTAGTAAAAATATGTAAAATATTTATTACTAATTTATTATTAAGTAATTTGAGAAAAGTAAGACAATTTCTGAAATAATACATAAGAAAAATTCGGATAAACGCAAAAGCAAGGGCTGTATAGACTAGCGTGGATAGATATTTTTAATGTTTAGCGGTAGGTAGAAAGAACCTAGTGCTAAGATATTCTATCCCCACTTTCCGCTGAAGTTTTCGAGGCATTGCGTGTTGAGTGGCGGAACTCAACGCCGGGCTTTTGCCTTGATGCCCGAGCGAATTATCACATCTACAACCGTCGCGTCGCGTTAAAGTCACATCCTTGTGCCACGAGGACTTCAACAGTTAGGTTAGATATGTACTGTTTAGTTAGTATTTTAATAAGAGAGATATTTTACATGTAAATTTTTAGCCGGTGGTGGCGCAGGAGCACAAAGTGTGTGTGTTTTTTTTTATGGAAAAGACAAGGCAAACGAGCGTTCGGGTCACCTGATGGTAATCACCGCCGCCCACGACCCCGTGCAGTACCAGAGGAGCTACAGGTGCATTACTAGCCTTTAAGGTGGAGCTAGACGCGCTTTTGTAAATGGCACTGGTAGTGGGTTTGATCCCCACTCGCTTCAATTCTTCGCTCTGGTGTCAAGGCAAAGCGTGGTGCTCCACCACTCAATGCGTAATGCCACCAGAATTCAAATTATTTACTCTTTTAATTTTAGGCCGGAATATATCGTTATCTATAGTACCACTTAGAATGAAGATCTACGATCCTTACTTAGTTATGATGTATTGTGATGAATTTTATGCTATTATAATGGCGGAGTTAAACACTGGCCCGCAAACTGAGAGCGACAAAATAATCGAGGCTGAAAGTTTAAAATTCAAAGGCAAAGGAAAACCAGCCTTTCGACATTTAGAAGAAGAAAGGCAATTAGAAGATTGGACGAAAAGGCGTAAAATGGATCAAATTTCAAATAAGTTTATTAACATCGAAGAACTGACCGGTTCAGTGAAGAAAAAGATTATTAAAGAATAATTTGTATTAGGTATATAAAGGCTATTTTTAAAACGAAAAATAAATAAACCGATTTGAAAATTATAATCTGAAGTT
Source organism: Heliconius erato x Heliconius himera (assembly GCA_013421005.1). Classification (NCBI taxonomy): domain Eukaryota; kingdom Metazoa; phylum Arthropoda; class Insecta; order Lepidoptera; family Nymphalidae; genus Heliconius; species Heliconius erato x Heliconius himera. The sequence continues at coordinate 62,348 of JAATLQ010023767.1, forward strand.
TGATATTATTTTCTATTTAAGCACAAACTTAAACAAAAACAAAAAGTAATATGTGAAAGTGAAATTATTTATATTTATGTATCTATTTAAGATAAATTATTCTTAAAGGCGGTCATAATCTGGATATTTTTTATATTATTTTATTAGCTTTGGTTTCTTTTTGTGCTAAGTAATCTATCTATTAATGTTATTTTTGCTTAAGCCAGCACACTGTACATTCGAACTGATCACATCCTCCTTTTTGAAGTCGGTTAAAAATAAATCTGAGTCATAACAGAAGTAGAAAACCTTTGTATAGATTTACTTTCAGTTGTTCATTAATTTTACAATGAGTTATAAATATAAATTATTAAACACACAAACGACTGGGATTACGATAGCACTTAAATATAAAGTGAAACTAAATATTTTAAATATATAGAAACAGTGTTGTAAATTGTGTTTCATTTCGTAACTCGCAGCCAGTGTTAGTTACAAGTATGGACGTAGGAGAGGGGGGAGGGGGCTTCTGGGGGGGAGGAGTGTCTTAACACTAGGTTCCATCTGCATACCCTGCTGTGTGCGGGATACAACGTGAATGTGACTGACAAAAAATATATCCTTAAAAATTAAAAAAAATCTATAGCAGATTTTGGCGAAAAGGAGAGCGGAGTGTCTTACACTAGGTTCCCTTTGCCTAGTTTGACATGCAGGATAAAGCGTGAAGCTTAAAAATAAAATAAAAATTATTATTTTACGCAGGTATGTATGTATATCTTTATCTGTGACAATACGAAAAAATGTTATATAAGATTATTATAAAAATAATAATTTAAATAAATAAATAATTTTATATTTAATTTTTTTTTCTATAGTAAGAACTTCACTGCGCCAAACAACATTCTTAAATCACATTCGTGCAAAATATGTATTAAGAAAATAAAACTGTAAGTTATATTTTTACCTTAAATAGAAAATCAAAGCATAAAAAAACTAATAATTAAGGTAATAATAATCAGCTTCGCTGTATCCCGTACACAGAAGGGTAGGCAGAGGAAACCTAGTGTTAAGACACTCCGTTCCCCACTTTCTGCCGAATTCTGGAGGCATTGCGTGTTGAGTGGCAGAACTCAACGCCGCGCTTTGCCTCGACACCAGAGCGAAGTAATGGAAATATCAATTTAAGTAAATATTTCATCTTCTCGAGTGGGGATCGAACCCACAACCAGTCAATTTTACTGTCACACGTTGTGTCCCTGCGCCACGACTGGCCTCAAAGGTAACAATAATATCATAAATTTTACTTAGTACTCTATGTCAATGTCTAAAATCTATAGACGATACTGTTGTTTACACATTTAATGATTACACAAGAAAAAAAAATTGAAAAATGCCAAACATCCTATACTAAATATCCTCTAAAAAGAAAACAGACTCAGCTATAAAACACAATCACTTACTTTTCATCTCTTCATAGTATAAAACAATCAGTTTTGGAAAAGATTTTGCATGGATCATAAATCATAGAATATGGAAAAATTATCAAAATTAATTATATTAACAATAATTTTTGTAGTATATATAAATTTTATAGAATCTGGTAAGTATCCCAGCGGTCTCCATATGAACGAGTCGACGTCATGCGAGGAGTTCAGCAGATTTGCAAGGTTCAACCCGTATTCCGTTTTGTCCGATGAATGGATGGTCTTCTACTACTGGGGGCCTCCACAGACCCCTATATTTGCGAAGTTTCGAACACCAAGGCCCATTGTAAGTTTGTTTAAACAATTATTTATATTTAAAATTATATTAGAAAAAATATTTTTTGTTTTTATTTCCTCGGTCTGGTAAAATGACAAAGCGTGGCGTTGAGTTCCGCCACCGAACACTCAATGTCTTGAAAATTCGGATGAAAATGTAGGGAACGCAGTGTCTTAACAGTAAGTAAGTCTGCCTTCCCTTCCATATGCGGGATACAGCGTGAAGCTAAAAAAAGGTATATTTTATAACTTATACATACATATATCCTATATAAAGTAAAATACCTAATTACGAAATCAATTATCTTTTAAAAAATCCCGAAAGTCACGCCACGACCTCGTGGCGCTGGGGCACAGGCGCGTAATTCTAAACGTGACAGATTGTTGGTTCTATTCCCACTCGAGGAAATGAAATATTTATATATTTTTTACATTTTTAAAGTACTAGAAATATTTTTTAAACATTTTTAAAGTGTTATTCCACACTTAGGAAAGAAACTAGAAATATTTGTTATTTTAATTCCTTAGCTCTAGTATCGAGGAGAAGCGTGGCGTTGAGTTCCGCCACTCAACAGATAGTAACTCCAGAATTCGACGAAAAATGGGATAAAGGACGAGGAGGAGAAATGGACGATAAAGCGTGAAGCTGAGAAAAAACAATAATAATATAATAATAATATAGAGATATAAGATATAGATTTTTTTTATTGTTTTAGGATATAGCTTACCTCAAGTACATTTTGGATGGACATGTTCTAAAACCGATCAACTATACGGCTAAAAGTGTGTTGTTGACCGAAAGGACTAACGCCACGTACTTCCTCGTGGAGAAAAATGACAGAGGACACTATTTAATGTATCGGCCAGTAAAAGGTACCTATATACCACGATCAATAAGTTGTATATCAGCTTCACGCTGTATCCCGCACACAGCAGGGTAGGCAGAGGGAACCTAGTGTTAAGACACTCCGTTCCCCACCTTCTGCCGAATTGTGGAGGCATTGCGTGTTGAGTGGCGGATTTCAACGCGAAGAAATTAAAATTTTATTAAATAATTATTTATTCCCTCGATTGGATATCGAACACACAACCGTCGCGTTACAGTCACACCCTTCTGCCTCTGCGCAACGACGGCCTACTAAGGTGTATAAGTTTCAATATTTTCCTATAACTCCTACTCATTGAAGAGTTCTGTCTTTCATCATTATCAGCAATGTCATTAGGTGATGACTACAAGAAGCAAACGCTTCTTATAAGAAATACATAGAACGTGACATATTTCCCTCGATTTCCTTGGGATCCCATCTTGCGGTCCTAACTGATCCTTTTACTTCCGATCCTGACTGATCCTGACAATGGGTATACTCTTTCAAATTAAAATATATATATATAAAATCGGTTCACAAATGATGATGAAATCGACGAATAATCAAAAAAAAATGCTAACGATTAATTAAAGAACCTATTCTCACTTGAACATAAAAATCAGCTTCACGCTGTATCCTGCACGCAAAAGGGTAGGCAGAGGGAACCTAATGTTAAGACACGTCGTTCCCCAAAGAATCCGGCTAAAAAAATTGTTACAAAATATTATATTAAACCAGTACATTATATAGAAAATTTCTACTATAAAACGTCTTCTTTTATTAATTCCAGGCTTACAGCAAGGTGACATAGTAGATGTTGTGGAAGTACGTTTGAAACAAACCGGTGACAATCGCTATTTCGGCATCATGTTCTGTGCGGTATATATTTCTTATTTTAGTTAGTTATTATATAATATAATTAATTATTAATGATTATTATTATTAATAGCTTCAGGATGTATCCCGTACAGGGTACGTAGAAGGAACCTGGGAATCTCGTGTTAAGATACTTCGTCCTCCACTTTTCGCCGATTTCTTAAAGCATTGGGTGTTGAGCGGTGGAACTCAACGCGGCGTTTTGTCTAGACACTAGAGTGAAGAAAAAGAAACATAAATTTAAATAAATATTTCATTTCTTCAAGTGGGGACCGAACGTACAATTTATTATAATAAAAAATAAAATTAAATCAACTTCACGCTGTATCCCGCACACAGCAGGATAGGCATAGGGAACCTAGTCTTATGACATTCCGTTCCCCTCTTTCCGCCGAATTTTCGAGGCATTGCGTATTGAGTGACGAATCTCAACTCCGCGTCGCTTTCACCAGAGCCAAGAAATGAAAACATCATTATATAATAATTCATGTCTCCGAGTGGGAATCGAACCCACGACCGTCGCGTTTATAGTCACAGGCTTGTGCCACTACGCCGCGACAGCCTCTATTCTCTAGATTTAATTATTTATTTAAAATTTGCTGTATTTTTACTAAAATGGAACAAAATGTGCTAATGTTTCTTAAATAGGTGCTAATGTTTCTTAAATAGGATGAAACCGTTTATATGTTTGCAAGAGTGAAAGACGTGCCCAAGAAGAAAAACATACAAGATGAAGCAGCCAGACTGGGGTACAAGGGACGCGGTGGTCGATCTCACTTGTACCAGGGTCACCACTGGATGCCCATACCTGAGGCGGACGACGAGGAGTTTGAAGAGGCTTTGAATAGACATGAAATATTAAAATAATCATAATAAATTTATGTTAAACATTATTTTTTTATTGTTTTTTTTTCGAAGCCAGCCGTGGCACAACGGCACAAAGTGTTACTGTAAGCGAGACTGGTTGTGGGTTTGATGTTCATTGGAGGAATGGAATTATTAATTTAAGCTTATATTTTCATTTATTCGCTCTGATGTCGAGGCAAAAAGCGCGGCGTTAAGTTTCGCCACTATACACACAGTGCCTCTAGAAAATCGGCGGAAAGTGGAGAACGGAGTATCTTAACAATAGATTCTCTCTGTCTTCTCTGCTGTGTGCGGGATTAAGCTTGAAGCTGATTTAATTTGATTTTATATTATATTATATTTAAGCTAGAGGACTCGGGCGGCTTCGCCCGCTTGAACTATACGAATGTTTATTAAATATATTTGTTTGTTGATATCTATATTTCTAAGCACATTAAAAAACCCAATTGGCTTATTTTTTTTACTATTATATAGACAACTAAAAAAAATGTTCTTTTTAATTAAAAAACATATCTATCACGGCCCTCTAAGGGTACACAGGGGAAATTTATATAACAAATTTTCCTGTTCAAACGAAGTTTATTCAACTAATTTGTTCAAATAGGTTCCTATTACGAGAGTAAATATTTAACGCTATTGTTAGAACTCTCGCCGCCTTCGACAATTACCACGATATAATCATATCATTTTAAATTTTACGTACATTCTCTTAGGTCGATGTTAATTTTCCTTTGAAAATGTTTTTTTTTTAAATCAGCTTCACGCTGTATCCCGCACACAGCAGGGTTAGACAGAGGGAACCTAGTGTTAAGACACTCAGTTACCCACTTTCTGCCCAATTCTGGAGGCATTGCGTGTTGAGTGGCAGAACTCAACGCCGCGCTTAACCTCGACACCTCGAAGAAATGGAAATATAATTTTAAGTCAATATTTTATCTCCTTGAGTGGGGATCGAACCCACAACCAGTCGGTTTTACAGTCACACTTTGTGACGCTGCGCCACGACTGGCCTCTTTAAGAAACTATAATATTTTTAGTCAGTTTGTCACTCATCATTTATAAATTTGTTTTTTTTTAATAGTTTCACATCATGTGGGCAGTTCGAATTTCTCTTTACTATACTTCTAGTTTGTGTGACATTGCATGTCGAGTGGTGGAACTTAACGCTTCGTTAGTATCTCGTTATCAAAGCTTAAAATATTAAGTATATCAGCGGCACAAAGTGTGACTGTAAAACCGACTGGTTGTGGGTTCGATCCCCACTCGAGGAAATGAAATGTTTATTTAAATTTATATTTCCATTTCTTCGCTCTGTAGTTCAGGCAAAAGCGCGGCGTCGAGTTCTGCCACTCAACACGCAATGCCTCCAGAAATAGACAGAAAGTGGGGAACGGAGTGTCTTAACACTAGGTTCTCTCTGCCTACCATGCTGTGTGCGGGATACAGCGTGAAGTTTTTTTAAAATACAATATAACACAGAGTTGCCTTAAAACTCAGCAAACTTAACATAGAAGGCAAATCGAATTCTTACATATGTTAAAACACATAAAATAAAACCTCTTGGACCTTCGGAAAATCATTAAACCATTCAAAATGGGTTATTTGGTTTAGTTTACTACGACTTTTAGTACCTAGACTGGTTAATGTGAGGAAGCGGCGTGTGTAAAGCAAGCGATTATACTATTACATACTATACTATGTTAATGTTGAACGTCTCCGACGAATAAATTATATAATTTATGGGAGATTTTTTTTTGTTATGGCAACCTTTGGTCTCACCGAACGGTGCTGTGTTCTCGGTTGGGTTTTAAGAATGAAATTCTTGTTTTTTTTTTGTTTTTTGTTTTTGGGAAAGAATAATAATATATTATATATTTTTTAGTTTAATATTTTTGAAATGTTAAAATTAATGATTTTTTTTTTAGCTTCACGCTGTATCCCGCACACAGCAGAGTAGGCAGAGGGAACCTAGTGTTAAGACACTCCGTTCCCCACTTTCTGCCGAATTCTGGAGGCATTGCGTGTTGAGCGGCAGAACTCAACGCCGCGCTTAACCTCGACACCAGAGCGAAAAAATGGAAATATAAATTTAAGTAGAAGAATTAATGATTTTAATATGATATTGTTGAAGTAAGAGAGAATAAGGTATTTTAAGGCTTTCTTTAAAGTACATATTAATAACAGTAAGCATTTGGATGTGGCTTTGCTTGCTTGGTTTTCGATATTCTCGTTTCATAGTAATGAAAAATAAGCTGCTATTTCAAAAAAAAAGAGAACTACGTAATTTTTGACTAAATTACAGTTTAAATCTCTAGTTACACGTTTTGGAATATATATTGTTTAAGCTGCGATATTTTATATAAACTTTTGGGGCGCATTATTTAAATTTTTTTCTTAGACGTCACTTCCGCGTTAGGTACAATATTTAGAATATTTTTAAGTAATCTAGTTTCAGCCGTATGAACAGTGCATTTATCTTTGCATCTAATAATTTCTTCTATACTATATTCGATAGCGACTGTTTTTCGACGTGTCGGTGTTTATCATGTATCGACGTACTAATCTCGGGAACTATTAGTTCAAATTGAAAAAAATCTTTTAGTGTTTAATAGTTCATTTATAAAAGAAGAAAGTCCTGTAACACCCTGTATTTGTATTTAGAAGTACCTCGGGTACTTAGTTCGTGTAATGTGTCATACACAACTCTTTGTTATTTTTATTAACCATTTGACTACAGAGGCGAAGGCGCAGGTCTGAGCTATTACCTGCGCCTCTTATAGAACGAGTGAATTATAAATAAAATAAAATAAAATAAATAAATCAGCTTCACGCTGTAACCTGCACACTGCAGGGTAGGCAGAGGGAACCAAGTGTTAAGATACTCCGATCCCCACTTTCAGCCGAATTCTGGAGGCATTGCGTGTTGAGTGGCAGAACTCAACGCCGCGCTTGTCCTCGAGACCAGAGCGAAGAAATGGAAATATAAGTTTAAGTAAATATTTCATCTCCTCGAGTGGGGATCGATCGACTGTCTTCAATTATAAAAAAAACACAAAAGCCGACTTCATAAACAAAATCAATGTATACCTATCCAGTAACACACGCATCATCAAGAAAAATCTAAAATCTTGTTAAAAGCAACTCTCCTTTTGGTCTTCGCCTCTGTCGGCCAAAAAGAGAGTTAAGTCATTTCGCTAGACGATCATCAATACACAAACAATAATCTATTCTTGTTAACTAAAAGACAAATAAATACTAAATTCAATTACATACAATAATTCATTAAATTATACTGAAATTTTCAAATAATTTGTAAGCCTTTCAACAAAAACTTGAAGAAAGCACCTTGCATTTCAAATTTAAGCCGGGACTAGTTAAAGAGGGGTAACTCAAGATTCGGATTTTTTGTGTTAAGATATACAATGACTCAGATTCAATATAAGAAAGTTTTAAATAAAATATATAACACTAATGTATAATTTGTTGCGTTGAGTTGCGCTACTCAAAATGCAAAATTCGGATAGAATAGTAGGAAACGGAATTGTCTTAATAGGTTCCTAGGTTCTCTCTGCCTATCATACTATTTATTTATTAGTTGCAAACTATATAGTAAAGTGTAGGAAATAAAGGTAATAATATATATTGAAATAATATGAAGATCCTAATATCCAATCATTATAATATAATCATCAATCATTATTGTTGATGACAACATCAAAAAAACAAACAAGTGAATATAAAAAAATATAGTATATAATGAGAATATCCTGAGTTTCGTGTTTTTATAGTATATTGTTAAATATAAATTACTATAAAAATATATTAAAAAAAATAAAGAAAAAAATCTCTTCGGACATGCACAAAGGTGCAGACCATCGGTGGCCCTACTCCAGATAGAGAAACCTCCTTACAATCAGCACAAGAATAGTCACATTGACATTTCACATAACAGTTATCTCATGAACTAAGCCAAAATATTTAGTTAAGTTTTCTTTTTCTGTCTTCTCGTGGGATAGCAATGTCAACAGTCACTGCACAATTTAATAATTGACCAAAACGTAACAAGTTTAAAGTTATTATTAGTATCTACTTACCTACTACCCCAGAGGCCCGTCGTGGCGGAGAGGCACAGTGTGACTGTAAACACGAATGGTTGTGGATTCGATCCCCTCTCGAGGAAATTAAATATTTGTTTAAATGTATATTTCAATTTTTTCGATCTGGTGTCGAGCCAAAGCGTGTTGGGGAATGGAATGTCTTAACCGTAGGTTCCCTCGGGCCTACTGTGTGCGGGATACACTGTGAAACTGATTATTATTATTCTACTACCTTGATGTTACACTGGAAAAAATCGCGTATTTTACATTAAATAATTCACATTGACACTTTCCGATTCTGTTTTACTATTTGATTCATCCAATTAATTGTAACAAAAGCAATACTTACACATTTTACTATTGCATTTAAACCTATTTTTAAATTAAAAATAAAAAAAACAAATGTGGTAACATTTGGATCAGTGGTGAGACCACTTAGACGGTTTCCATAAGTCGCAGGTTCAAATAAAATTTTTATACATTTTCTAAAAAAAAAAATATAAAAAAAATGTTGTAAATTTAAAGTTACGCATCTTTTACAACGACATACTTCTATTAATAAAGAACGAATTATCACCTGTAGGCTGTATCTAACAAAGCCCTTATCGAGCGTGGTAATTATCATTTTGAAGGTGGGGAGCAGTTCGTCCATCCATCCATCCATCTTGTGGAGCATTGACGTGCGTGGATGATTAATGGTTGCGAGTTGTCTTTTGGAATAGGATCAGGGTTCGCTCACAGTACCTCTACCTCGTACCTGATGCCTGGAAATTGCCAAAAATATTTAGTTTTCAAAAACATTGTTTTTTTTTTAATTCTTTTTAATCTCAATAGAAATTTGTGTATAATTTTTTTCCTAACTTACTTAAGGTTATCTGATTTAGGTACCTAAGTTTCAATGTAGTAGTTGTAGTATGCAGCACGAGTCCTTATTTCAAACGTAGGGCATGATATAATGTTTTTCGAGAAATCAGTTTTTATCCTGTTAAAAGTTGAAAAAGTATAGTCGTTCGTATCTTGATGTTTTCTTTTCACAATGTCTAGATTAATTCCGTTTTTTTTTTCACCTTCACGCTGTATTCCGCATATAGCAGCGTAGACGGAAGGAGGCTAGTAGAAGTTAAGACTTAAGGGAATTCTGCTGCGGAATTCTACGCCGCTTTGCTGCGACACCAAAGCAAAGTAGAAATTAAAATAAATAAATCTGCTTCACGCTGTAAAATCGACTGGTTGTGGGTTCGTTTACCACTCTAAGAAATGAAATATTTACTTAAATGTATATTTCCATTTTTTCGCTATGGTATCAAGGCAAAGCACGGCGTTGAGTTTCGCCACGCAATGCCTTGGGGAATGGATTGTCTTTATCGTAGGTTCCCTCTGCCCTGCTGTGTGCGGGATACACTGTGAAACTGATTATTATTATTTTATTATTATTCTCGTCTCGAAGTTTAAATAAATAACACTTGGTTGTGTTGTATGAATTAAAGTGAGCTTAATCGCACATTGCAGGGAACCTGGGAAAGTATTAAGACTACTTCTGTCCTCCACTTTCCACCAAATTCTCTTTGTCTCGTTACCAGATCGAGGAAATTAAAATATGAAATATTTGACTTCCCTCAAATGGAAATCGAACCTAATGCTGTCGCCTTTACAATCACACCTTTATGTTTTTGCGCCATGACGGTAATTTTATTTAATTAAAATCACATACCCTTTATTACGCTTTGAATATGCGACCTAAAACGAATTGTGTCACTAAGAAATGACGATATGAACCACTGCGCCACAATGGACAAACACCCGTGAAATTGAATTACGTTGTTTTTTTTATCTTACGCAAAAGATTATTTATAGACATTCAATATAGTCAAACAATATCGCATTTTTGTATCGATATTAGACACGGTCCTTGTAAAAAAGGTTTCTTGAAACATCGAATACTAAGCACATCATTTGGTTCTGCACGTAAAATCGATAATAGTTTGTTTTATAATATTTTCAGAGGCGGTCGGGGCGGGATGGTTGTGCCGTTTGTGATGAGTTCGATTCCCACTCGTGGGAATTAATTATTATTTATTAATATTTTCGAGGCCAGTCGTAGCGCAGCGGCACAAAGAGTGACTGTAAAACCGACTGGTTGTGGGTTCGATCCCCACTCGAGGAGATAAAATATTTACTTAAATTTATATTTCCATTTATTCGCTCTGGAGTCGACGCTAAGCGCGCCGATGAGTTCTGCCACTCAATACGCAATGCCACCAGAATTCGGCAGAAAGTGGGAAACAGAGTGTCTTAACACTAGGTTTCCTCTGCCTACCCTGCTGCGTGCGGGATACAGCGTGAAGCTGATTTTGATTTTAGTATTTTCATTTCTTCACCCTGGCACCAAGGCAAAAACCCAGCATTGAGTTCCGGCACTCAACACGCATAACCTCTAAGAATTCGGCGAAAAATGGGAGTGTCTTAACAGTAGGTTAAGACACTCCCATTCTGCCTACAATGCTATTTGCGGGAAATATAATGATGGGAAATGTGTTTTACATATAATTTTTCTATATGTAGGTAAATATAATATAAAACTTGCCTACTTACCTACTTATTGAATATTTAATAACTATAGAAAACCCTTCAAATCTCGTTAACTATTAATTAACCAGCAACTTGATACTAAACATTGTTTTATTACAATTGATCATAAAATGTATTGAAGTAATTTCTATAAGAACTACTTGTTTCTAAAATATTAATAGTAGTGTTGTTGCCGGTGTTCGTGTTTAAACATTTAATGACTGGTCACTATCAAATAGACTTTTATTATTATTATTGTTAGCATAAGTTTCTTATAATGTAGTAATAGGTGTCACTGTAATTACAAGTACGTCATTTGATATTGTTTCCATTATCGATTGTATTAAGTGGCGGTAGTGTGCTGCGTCTTTTCCGGTGGATTTCCAATATAAGCACAAACGACACGGCACTCATGTTCATTACGTTCTAAGATATTGTCAAGACAACTTGTCATTATAATTCATATTTCAATATTGTGACTACGAGAGTATATGTGTATATAACAAGTGTAAATAAATTTATTGTAAAAGTTGGATTTTGTGTCTCATTTGTTGGTTCGCCTAACATTATTATGTTTTAATTTTTTTTTTTTTTAGGTTCACGCTGTATCCCGCACACAGCAGGGTAGGCAGAGGGAACATAGTGTAAAGCACTTCGTTCCCCACTTTCTGTCGAATTCTGGAGGCATTGCGTGTTGAGTGGCAGAACTCAACGCCGCGCTTTGCTACGGCACCAGAGCGAAGAAATGGAAATATAAATTTATTTTAATTTAATCATCTCCTCGAATGGGGATCGAACCCACAACCAGTCGGTTTTACAGTCACACTTTGTGCCGCTGCGCCACTACTGATCTTTTACTTGTTTCTAGAATATTAGTATTGTTAACGGTGTTCGTGTTTAAACATTTAACGACTAAGCACTAGCAAATAGACTTTTATTTACTCAGTTATATGTAATTTATTGAGTAATTATCGAAATTTTAATGCTTGTTCTGGGTAAAAGTATGCCAGGGTTAATTTGTGCCCATCTTGGAAAAATTATGGACTAAAAAATAAAAAAACCGGTTAAGAGAGAGTCGGACTAGCCCACCAAGGCTTCAGTACCAATTTCAGGATTATAGGTCAACGGGAAACACAACTTATAAAAGTTTAAATACCTATAAATTTACACTTTTCGATTTTTGTAATTTGTCACTTTGTGCCAAATTTCATAAATGTAGGTTTCACGGGAAGTGGCCTATAGGTATTGATTTCTCGTTGAATTTTAAATAAAATACAGCAAAATTGTTGTATAAATGCGCGTATCTTTTGCTTGCGTTGACTAACGCCCAATATTAATAATCTATATTAATATTGTTGTTGTAAATCTATATTGTTCCATATATTCATCCAATCTCTAGATTGGATGAATATATGGAACCATCGAAGATTGACGGAGGAAGAATTTACTTAAACTAAGAACTTGTCATTTTCTGTGCGCCGAGGGACCGTAGGCCCAAATATTTCATATTAAGTTCAATTTGATACCTCCACACGTTTTTAAGATAAATGATCTTGATAGTTGGACAAAGTGTTTCTATAAGGGTTCTGTCGTTACCCTATGAGGCACGGAACCCAAAAAAAAAACAAAATTTGCAGGAATATATCTGTTTAAACCCAAAGTCCACGTCCCTCCCAGAAATTATCTTTAGATACGCCAATGTTTTGATAATAATATAATATTTTAAAAAAATCAAATCAGCTTTACGTTGTATCCCACACACAGCAGGGTAGGCAGAGAGTACCGGGTGTAAGGTACTCCGTTCCCCACTTACCGCCGAATTCTTAAGATATTGCGTGTTAAGAAACGCAATTTAACGCCGCGCTTTGCCTCGACACCAGAGCGAGGAAATGAAAATATAAATAAAAATAAAAAAATTAAATTAGCTTCACGCTATATCCCGCACACAGCAGGGTAGGCAGAGGGAACCTAGTGTAAAATAGTGTAAAATATAAATTTAAATAAATATTTCACTTCCTCGAATGTGGATCGATCCCACAACCAGTCGCGTTTAAAGTCCCACTTGGACGTAGGGATCTATGCCAGGTATGGCCTCAACTAAAAAGGACTTGTGCTCTTGCGTTACGACAGCCTCTTCACCTCTCAAAATGTTGACTCACATAATATATATTAAGAAGATTAAAACATCTCAATTTAATGATCCAGAAGAAGAAATATCGATACAAAAATCTATCACCTACAAAACACAGGTGTTACTTACATAGATGTTAATCTAAACGACACGTAAGTTATATTGAATTAAAAAAAAAACGACCTCAAGAGAAAAAAAAGGAACCTGTTACGTCCGTACCACAATTGTCACATTACCACCAGTACCGGTTATTCATTAGCAGTTATACAAGTGAGATTATCATAAAATTCTAGTAGAGAATAATCTTAGGGGCCGCTATAAATAAATATGGCAGGCGGGTTTTAAAGTATCGAAAGTTGGGAATCCCCGCTGCGACAAAAGGACCCGCGGGCGTTGCGTGGCGCTACGGTTCTTTTTTCTTTTTTTTTTTCTTTTTTTTTTTCTTTTTTTTTTTTCT